>CAEFZP010002314.1:27500-30230 GCA_903064625.1 Mallotus villosus | reverse complement strand
TTACTTGTAGCCAGCATGCAGGACTGATCCAGCAGGGACTCCTTGAAAGAGCATCGGGTTGCAACATTGAGTCTTCCCTTGCGGTACTCAATCAAAAAGCTGAACTTCTGAAGACGAAGTGCCCATCGGAGAAGACGGCTTGAAGTTTTTGTGCTGTTCAGCACCCACTGTAGAGAGGCGTGATCCGTCACCACAGTGAACAGTTTTGAGTCCAAGTAGTGCTGCCATTTTTCTAACGCCCAGACAACTGCCAGGAATTCTTTTTCAGTTGCCGAGTAGTTCCGTTTGGTTTGTTCAAGGTTCGGCTAGCAAACGCGAGCACTTCCTCATGCCCAATTCCTTCCTCTGGGTCAGGATTGCACCAAGTCCTACGTCACTGGCATCCGTATAGACGAAAAACGGAAGGGTTAGATCAGGGTGTCCCAGGATGGGAGGAGAAAGTGAGGTGTTCTTCAAAATATCAAAGGACTTCTGACACTCTTCGCTCCACTGGAATCCACGTCCTTTCCTTTTAAGGGCATTCAGGGGATCCGCCACTTGGGAGAACCCGGGTACGAATCGATGGTACCAGCCTGCTAACCCCAGGAAGCGCTGGACCTCTTTGATGTTTTTCGGGGTTGGGTAGGCTCTGATGGCGTCAACCTTCACTGGATCTGCAGCGATCCCCTTGGCAGAGACCACGTTGTCCCAGATATTTGATTCATTTGATTTCATGCAGACAGAACTTGGATTTCCTCAGGTTTATGGTGAGTCCAGCAGCACGAAGTTTTTCGAGCACTGCCTGTAGGTCTTGGAAATGGCGTTGCACAGAAGGTGAGTATAAAACAATGTCGTCCAGGTAGACTAAACATATCTTTCCTCTCAGGTCAGCCAGTACCAGTTCCATCAAACGTTGTGAAAACTTGCAGGGGCGTTTTTAAGACCAAAAGGCATGACTTTAAAGTGGAAAAGACCAGTTGTGTGTCACGAAAGCGGTTTTTGCTATACTGGAGGCATCCATGGTGACTTGCCAATAGCCACTATTGAGGTCTAGGGTGGTAAAGACAGAACAGCCGGCCAGCGACTCCAACAGCTCATTGATGATGAGCTGTTGATAACTGATCACAGGTTCAGTTATCTACAGATGATGGATCACAGGTTCAGTTATCTACAGATGATGGATCACAGGTTCAGTTTTCTACAGATGATGGATCACAGGTTCAGTTATCTACAGATGATGGATCACAGGTTCAGTTTTCTACAGATGATGGATCACAGGTTCAGTTATCTACAGATGATGGATCACAGGTTCAGTTATCTACAGATGATGGATCACAGGTTCAGTTTTCTACAGATGATGGATCACAGGTTCAGTTATCTTCAGATGATGGATCACAGGTTCAGTTATCTACATATGATGGATCACAGGTTCAGTTATCTACAGATGATGGATCACAGGTTCAGTTATCTACAGATGATGGATCACAGGTTCCGGACGGTATTAACAAAGATGTGAGAGGGTCGCATGAGGTCATATGACCACAACTTGTTATCTTATTGGTTGGTCAGTTTATACGTTGTCCAAAATTCACCAAAATGGAAACATCTCAGATTGTTATTATCATGCATTATCGGAGTACGACCATGACAGACCTGTTGTGCAATAACTCATAGCTGTATTCAAATTGATAATTAATCAAAGATTTTTGCTGAAAATGTTCAGACTCCGTCTGCAAATGCCTTTACCAGGCTGTTACTAGGCTGTTACCATCCTGTTACCAGGCTATACTAGGCTGTTATCAAAGTGTTACCAGGCTGTTACTGGGCTGTAATTTGGCTGTTACCAGGCTGTCATCAGGGTGCTACCAGACTGTTATCTGGCTGTTTCCAGACTGTTATCAGGCTGTTTCCAGACTGTTATCAGGCAGTTACCAGACGGTTACCAGGCTGTTATCAGGGTGCTACCAGACTGTTATCTGGCTGTTTCCAGACTGTTACCGGGTAGTTACCAGACGGTTACCAGGCTGTTATCAGGGTGTTACCAGGCTGTTACTAGGTTGTTTCTAGGCTGTTACTGGGTTGTTACCAAGCTATTGCTTGGTGGTTTCTTCGCAGTTACCAGACGGTTACCAGGCTGTTATCAGGGTGCTACCAGACTGTTATCTGGCTGTTTCCAGACTGTTACCGGGGTAGTTACCAGACGGTTACCAGGCTGTTATCAGGGTGTTACCAGGCTGTTACTAGGTTGTTTCTAGGCTGTTACTGGGTTGTTACCAAGCTATTGCTTGGTGGTTTCTTCGCTGTTACCAGCCTGTTGCTAGGTTGTTGCTAGGCTGTTCTCAGACTTTCAGGCAATGACCAGAAGGTTCACAGGCTCTGCTTGACTGATGTTGGTCTGTTCATGGGTGTTCAAGGCTGAGCATGACCATAGCTGCTAGTGTCTGTGAGTCCTGTTTCGTCTGTGTCTGGGAACGTTTGTGTGTGTGTGTGTCTGTCTGTCTGTGTGTGTCTGGGGTCTCTGTATGTTTATGTCAGTGTGTGTATATGTGTGTGTATCTCTCTGTGTGTGTGTCTGCCTGAGTGTCTGTGAGTGGTGTGTATCTGTGTGTGTGTGTTAGGGGGGCCTTCTCACCTTCTCAGGGGTATTCACACAGATCTCCGTCTGCTGAGAAAGGCCCCCAAGGTGCAGAGTGCTGATAGAGAGAGGTAAACACAACCGAGAAGGTCAAACATGCACACACACACACACAC
>CAEFZP010002314.1:0-25000 GCA_903064625.1 Mallotus villosus | reverse complement strand
ATATATTTTTGGTTTATATGGCCCTACTATCCAAGAGAGAATGTGTTATGTGTGTGTGTAGGAGCAGAGAGACAGAGAATATGTGTGTTGGAGTGAGAGAGAATTTTGTGTGTGTGTGTGTGAATGAGAGAGACAATGTGTGTGCTTTTGCGAGCGAGGATGTCTGTGTTCCCTCCTTGCCGTCCGAGGACTCCATTTCACGTCATATTGCTCAATTCAAACCAGGTCCATTCCAGCCCCCCTCTCAGCTTCCTCCTCCTAGGCCTTTCAACAGATGGCAGAAACAAACAGAACACGTTTTTTTCTCCCTTTTAGCCTGCGTCTGTGCTGCTCCGTCACAGCATATGCCTAGAGATGTGGAGGCGTGTAGTTGCGAAACAAGCACACCCTGTCTCTGCTGAAGGACTAGCGCAGTGGTTCCCAACCCTGGTCCTCAAGTACCCTGTCCTGCATGTTTTAGACGTTTCCCTGCTCCAACACACCTGATTCAAATGAATGGGTCGTTATCCAGCTCTGCAGAAGCCTGCTAATGACCATTCATTTGAATCAGGTGTGTTGGAGAATGGAAACATTTAAAACATGCAGGACAGGGTGCCCTGAGGACCAGGGTTGGGAACCACTAGCGGACCAGGAAGTCCAGTCTACCCTCAGCCTGTCTGAGCCGGAGGAGAACCAGCTTCAGTGATGTCAGGAGTGATGTCAGTTAGGATTTGTTTTTGGTCATCTACATATTCTACATAGTCACAGTAGTCACATTAGAGGCTACAGTCTTTTTAGAGACCAGAGTCAGAGTAGTTATATTAAAGGCTAGTCACAATAGAATCATATTAAAGGCTAGTCACAATAGAATCATATTAAAGGCTAGTCACAATAGAATCATATTAAAGGCTAGTCACAATAGAATCATATTAAAGGCTAGTCAGAGTAGATTCGAGGGCGACTATAGTCATTTTTGATACTTGAGTCAGATTAGAGTCATATTAGAAACTAGAGTTAGAGTAGTCAGTTATATTAGAGACTACAGTCAGATTACAGTCATATTAGAGACTACAGTCAGATTACAGTCATATTAGAGACTAGAGTCAGATTACAGTCATATTAGAGACTACAGTCAGATTACAGTCATATTAGAGACTAGAGTCAGATTACAGTCATATTAGAGACTAGAGTCAGATTACAGTCATATTAGAGACTACAGTCAGATTACAGTCATATTAGAGACTAGAGTCATATTACAGTCATATTAGAGACTACAGTCAGATTACAGTCATATTAGAGACTAGAGTCAGATTACAGTCATATTAGAGACTACAGTCAGATTACAGTCATATTAGAGACTAGAGTCAGATTACAGTCATATTAGAGACTAGAGTCAGATTACAGTCATATTAGAGACTAGAGTCAGATTACAGTCATATTAGAGACTACAGTCAGATTACAGTCATATTAGAGACTAGAGTCAGATTACAGTCATATTAGAGACTACAGTCAGATTACAGTCATATTAGAGACTAGAGTCAGATTACAGTCATATTAGAGACTACAGTCAGATTACAGTCATATTAGAGACTACAGTCAGATTACAGTCATATTAGAGACTAGAGTCAGATTACAGTCATATTAGAGACTACAGTCAGATTACAGTCATATTAGAGACTACAGTCAGATTACAGTCATATTAGAGACTACAGTCAGATTACAGTCATATTAGAGACTACAGTCAGATTACAGTCATATTAGAGTCTACAGTCAGATTACAGTCATATTAGAGACTACAGTCAGATTACAGTCATATTAGAGACTACAGTCAGATTACAGTCATATTAGAGACTACAGTCAGATTACAGTCATATTAGAGACTACAGTCAGATTACAGTCATATTAGAGACTAGAGTCAGATTACAGTCATATTAGAGACTAGAGTCAGAGTAGCAGAGTCAGTCCTATTTGAGAGTCACTAGAGACTAGTCAGAGTGGAAAATATAGATTCACGGTTGGACAGCTTCACTAGGAAGATTGAAGAAGCTCATAGAAGATTCCGGACATGGTCTCAGTCCAGCTCCAGGCTCCAGGCTCCAGGCTCCAGGCTCCAGGCTCCAGGCTGGTCTGGGCAGATGAGAACATGCTGACTGAGTTGAGGAGGCTGAGGGGGTGTGGATGGTCTGGGCAGATGAGAACATGCTGACTGAGTTGAGGAGGCTGAGGGGTGTGGAATCCTCTGTGACCCTCAGAAGTGCACATCACACACAGACTAACCTCCTGGAAGTGGGACTGGAACCAGCTAGATAGAACCACACCGTCCATTTCAACGGCATGCTTCTGTTGAAGGGGTAAAAGGTGTGCCTGTGAGTGTGTGTGGTGTGTGGCAGTGTGTGTGTGTGTGGTGTGTGTGTGTGTGTGTGTGTGGGTGGAGTGTGTGCGTGTGGGAGTGTGTGCGTGTGTGCGTGTTTCCTGCCCATCTGAATCTGATGCGAATCCCAGCTGTGTTGACTGGAGTACCGGAGGCCTCTCTCTGACAGGGGAGTAGATTTGGCTTGTCACCCCAGAGAGAGTGATCTCCCCTGGGCTCAGAGACTTCCTCAGGTGGGGTCAGACTGCACTGACCCTGCCCTTCAAGCCCCCTCCACCTCCAATTCCAAGCCCCAAAGGGGCTAGCAGAGTAAGGCTACAAACTTGCGGTGCAAATAAAAGTGGAAGAGCCCCTCTTTTGTAAGCAGCAATATTAAGAAGTCACTAGGTATTACACGGACGTACGTAAAGGAGGACAAATAATCAATGTAGTCATTAGGAAATCAATTGAGTGAGATGTGATTTTGGGGCGGGCCTTTCAGAGGGCCCACAGGCACAGCTCTTGGACGTTTCTTTCTCTCCTGCACTCTTTATCCCTCTCTCACTCTCTCTCTCTCGCTCGCTCTCGCTCTCTTTATCTCTTTCTTTCTTTGTGTCTGTCTGCTTCTCTCTGTCTCTATCACTCTGTCTCTCTCTCTCTCTCTCTCTCTCTCTCTCTCTCTCTCTCTCTCTCTCTCTCTCTCTCTCTCTCTCTCTCTTTTCTCCCCTTCCCCGTCCCACCATGTCCCACAGTGAAGGCATCATGACTGAAGGCCACCCTGTAGATCAGATCCTGGAAACCCCAAAGTGTGTGTGTGTTTGCGTGTGTGTAAGCGTATGTGTGCTTGCGTGCGTGAGTGTGTAAGCACCTGTAATGAGCAGCACATGTGAGTATCGGACCTCAGGCTAATGAAGCTCACTCCATTATTTATTTCCCGTAGCCAGTCGCTCGGCCTGTCGATGCACCTGTGTATACACACACACACACACACACACATACACACTCACACACACATACACACACACCATCTGTCTGTAATGACCACTCTCTCTTGCATTGCATAGCATTACAGTCCCATGAGTGGTCATAGACGAGAAAGAAAGAGAGAGAGAGAGAGAGAGTGTGAGAGAGAGAGAGAGAGAGAGAGAGAGAGAGAGAGAGAAGGAGAACGAGAGGTGAAAGGGAGGGAAACACTGCTTTTGGCAAAGATTTAGATTTTTGTTTTGTGGTGGGGGAGAGTGAAGTATTGTTTTGGAGACATTGGATTAGAGTGCAGCTTCTGTGGTCAAACTTTTTTATACCGTGTGTGTGTGTGTGTGCGTGCGTGCGTCTGTGCGTCTGTGCGTGTGTGTGTGTGTCTGTGTGTGTGTGTATGTGGGTATGTGGGTGTGTGAGAGATGCTTTTCTTGCCACTCACTGGGATGATGCTATCTAATGCTGAGGCGATCTATCACACTTCAACCCACTGACGTACACACACACAGGTTACATACTACACTCACACTCACACACACACACACACACACACACCACACACACACACACACACACACACACACTCCTATCCCTCTGTCTCCCAGCATGTCCATCCCTCCCTCCATCCCTCCATCCCTCCATCCCTCCATCCCTCTGTCTCCCAGCATGTCCATCCCTCCCTCCATCCCTCCATCCCTCCATCCCTCCATCCCTCCATCCCTCCATCCCTCCATCCCTCCATCCCTCCATCCCTCCATCCCTCCATCCCTCTAACCCTCCATCCCTCCCTCCTTGTTCCTCTCCCCTGTTTCCCCACCCTGCTTGCTGGCCATTTCTCCGCAGGGCAGCAGGTCTCATTAGCTCCACAGCACTTAGCTTTCTGCCCCCTGGCCTCCTCGCAGCCCCTCCACCAGCCTCTCTAATCCCACAGAGGGAGGGAGGGAAGAGGGATTAGGAGCTAGGGAGGGGGTGGAGGGAGGAAGGGAGAGGCGGAGGGAGAGGCAGACAGCGGATGGAGGAGAGGGAGGGGGGGGACAGGGGTCTGCTCAGGGAGGGGAGAGACAGGGAGTCAGGGGTGTGGATCCCATTTCAAGGAGTTGCTTGTCCCGACCTCCAAAAACTCTCTCTCTGCCCCCTCTTCCTTCCCTCTCTCCCCACCTTTCATCCCTCTCGTCCCTCTCACCTCTCTCGTCCCTCTCACCCCTCTCTCATCCATCTCTTTTAGTTTCTCAGCCCTCTCTCTCTGTCTCAGTATCACCACCTTCCAGCTCGATGATGCATGTTCATGTAAGACCAGCCTGTTTCTTTTGAAACCTTCTATTCGCCTTCAAAGTGTTGTTAACACACACATGTATCACTACGTGTTGGCTTAGCTCAAAACTGTCTGTGTGTATGTGTAAAAAAAATCTACGCTTTAGTTGTTGTGTGTGCTCTATGTGTGTGTGACTCTCTCTCTCTCTCTCTCTCTCTCACTGTGTGTTCTTCCGTCTCTCTCTCTGTGTGTGTGTTGAGAAAGTGCCCCAGGTATCAATAGACAAAGTTGTCTCTGTGCTCTTGATTGCGGTGTTAGTCACAGACTCAACAGGCCCACTGGGAAACTCCTGATGTATTATTAATAGTGTGTGTGTGTGTGTTTTTTTTCAGGGAGCTCAATGGAAACAATCTCACACGTATCACCAAGAGCGACTTCTCTGGACTGAAGTATCTCCGTGTGTTGTAAGTCAACTTTTTCTTCACATGTTGTATCCTGTGTGTGTGTGTTGGGGGATGGGGGGGGGTCTCTGTGTGTGTGTGTTGGGGGATGGGGGGGGTCTGTGTGTGTGTGTGTGTGTGTGGTGTTGGGGATGGGGGGGGTCTCTGTGTGTGTGTGTGTGTGTTGGGGGATGGGGGGGTCTGTGTGTGTGTGTGTTGGGGGATGGGGGGGGTCTGTGTGTGTGTGTTGGGGGATGGGGGGGTCTCTGTGTGTGTGTGTTGGGGGGATGGGGGGGGTCTCTGTGTGTGTGTGTGTTGGGGGATGGGGGGGTCTCTGTGTGTGTGTGTTGGGGGATGGGGGGGTCTCTGTGTGTGTGTGTTGGGGGATGGGGGGTCTCTGTGTGTGTGTGTTGGGGGATGGGGGGGGTCTCTGTGTGTGTGTGTTGGGGGATGGGGGGGTCTCTCTGTGTGGTGTGTTGGGGGTGGGGGGGGTCTCTGTGTGTGTGTGTTGGGGATGGGGGGGTCTCTGTGTGTGTGTGTGTGTTGGGGGGATGGGGGGGGTCTCTGGTGTGTGTGTGTTGGGGGATGGGGGGGTCTCTGTGTGTGTGTGTTGGGGATGGGGGGGGTCTCTGTGTGTGTGTGTTTGGGGATGGGGGGGGTCTCTGTGTGTGTGTGTTGGTGGGGTGGGGGGGTCTCTGTGTGTGTGTGTTGGGGGATGGGGGGGGGTCTCTGTGTGTGTGTGTGTGGGGATGGGGGGGGGTCTCTGTGTGTGTGTGTTGGGGGGCATGGGGGGGTTCTCTGTGTGTGTGTGGGTTGGGGCATGGGGGGGTCTCTGGGTGTGTGTTTGGGGCATGGGGGGGTCTCTGTGTGTGTGTGTTGTGGGGGATGGGGGGGGTCTCTGTGTGTGTGTGTTGGGGGATGGGGGGGTCTCTGTGGTGTGTGTGTTGGGGGGATGGGGGGGTCTCTGTGTGTGTGTGTTGGGGGGTGGGGGGGTCTCTGTGTGGTGTGTGTTGGGGATGGGGGGGGGTCTCTGTGTGGGTGTGTTGGGGGGATGGGGGGGGTCTCTGGTGTGTGTGTGTTGGGGGGATGGGGTGGGGGGTCTCTGTGTGTGTGTGTTGGGGGATGGTGGGGGTCTCTGTGTGTGTGTGTTGGGGGATGGGGGGGTCTCTCTGTGTGTGTGTGGTTGGGGGTGGGGGGGGGTCTCTGTGGTGTGTGTGTTGGGGATTGGGGGGGGGTCTCTGTGTGTGTGTGTGTTGGGGGGATGGGGGGGGTCTCTGTGTTGTGTGTGTGGGGATGGGGGGGTCTCTGTGTGTGTGTGTGGGGGATGGGGGGGTCTCTGTGTGTGTGTGTTGGGGATGGGGGGGGGGGTCTGTGTGTGTGTTGGGGATGGGGGGGTCTCTGTGTGTGTGTGTTGGGGGGATGGGGGGGTCTCTGTGTGTGTGTGTTGGGGGGTGGGGGGGGTCTCTGGGTGTGTGTGTTGGGGATGGTGTCTCTGTGTGTGTGTTGGGGGGTGGGTGGGGGTCTCTGTGTGTGTGTTGGGGGATGGGGGGGGTCTCTGTGTGTGTGTGTTGGGGGATGGGGGGGTCTCTGTGTGTGTGTGTGTGTGTTGGGGGCATGGGGGGGGTCTCTGTGTGTGTGTGTTGGGGGTTGGGGGGGTCTCTGTGTGTGGCTGGCAAGAGCTTGTTTTTTTCAATTCCAGTGTCAGTATCCATGCATTCTCTAGTTGTGCGAATGCAATATGTACACGTTTAACAACAGGTCCATTATAAATGTCTGAGTATCATAGTAAAAGTCACACCTTAACAATCCAGAAATCACAAGAGTGGGATTTCAGACTACATGGCCGGAGGTTACAGGAGAGAGTTTAAGCCAAACGAGAGCTGACAGCGTGTGCTTTAGAAAGCACCAGCTAACAGGAGAGGGTTTTACCTCAGCTCGTGGGAGGGTGTGCTTATGTCACTGGTGAAGGTGCTGTAATGGACCACTGGTTCTGAGTGGGTCCACTCCAGCACCCTTCAACTGTGGAACAGTGTTCTCTCACTGCTGGAATAAACCTTTCTCTGTCTCCCCACACACACACACACACACACACACACACACGTGTGCATGTGTCTAGTGCAAGGATTGTGTGCAAATCCGTTCGTGTGTGTATTCGTGTTGTGCATGTCTGTGTGTATCTGTGTGTACCTTTGTGGGGTTTTAGTGGGTTTAAGGTTAGTGTTAGAAATATATGAAGGGTTAGGGTTAGAGGTTAGGATAACACAATAACGCAATGAGTGAATGGGGAGTGAATTGTCGGTCCTCACTAGGATAGTAAAACCAACCTGTGTGTGAATGTGGCCGTGTGTGTATGTGTTACAAACAGCTCCAAAGGGGGGAAACCATTATGAACTGAACATGTGTCAAATGTAAATTGAGACAGACTCAGTTCCTACTGCCCAAGCACGACTATTTTCAAGCCTTTTTGCTCGAACATATTCTCCCGCCCAGCTCTGCAGAGGTTAAATACCTCCTGCCCAGCTCTGCAGAGGTTAAATACCCCCCCACCCCCCCCTCCTGCCCAGCTCTGAGGTTAATACCTTTGTGTCACCAGCTTGTCACCAACAAGTAAGAAGGAAACTGCTTCTTACAGGAGAAACAGACACACACTCTGGCAGCACACACACACAAACACACACAGACTATAAAAATGACAGGCGTCTGTGTGTGTGTGAGTGTGTTTTGAGTGTGTTTGAGTGTCTGTTATCCAGCCTCTCTGATTTAGCAGGCAATATAACTAACAGTGATGACCTCAGAGTAACCTTGGGGGAGGGGTCAAACAGTAGGAATGTTTAGTCTTACAGTCTGCCTGCATGTCTACCTGCCTGTCTGCTCGTCTGTCTGCTGTCTGCCTGTCTGTCTGCCCAGACCTAGAGCAAGCACACACAGCTTTGTAGGTTCCCAGATCAGACTTTCCAGCCCCAAGCATCTAACCCCAGAGCACTACACCCAGCTTCCAGCACCCAGACCCCAGACCCCAGACCCCAGACCCCCAGACCCCAGACCCCAGACCCCAGACCCCAGACCCCAGACCCCAGACCCCAGACCCCAGACCCCAGACCCCAGACCCCAGACCCCAGACCCCAGACCCCAGACCCCAGCACTCATACCCCAGACCCAGCCGCTCATCCCCAGTACCCCAGACCCCAGACCCAGCACTCAGCCCCAGACCCAGACCCCAGACCCCATACCCCAGACCCATCACTCAGCCCCATACCCCATACCCCAGACCCCATGACCCCCATACCCCAGACCCCAGACCCCCAACCCCAGACCCCAGACCCCAGACCCCAGACCCCAGACCCCATACCCCAGACCCCAGCACTCATCCCCAACCCAGCACTCATGCCCCAGACCCCATACCCCAGACCCACGCACTCAGCCCCAGACCCCAGACCCCAGACCCCAGACCCAGCACTCAGCCCCCAGACCCCAGACCCCAGACCCCAGACCCCCAGACCCCAGACCCCAGACCCCAGACCCCAGACCCCAGACCCCAGACCCCAGTACCCCAGACCCCAGACCCCAGACCAGACCCCAGACCCCATACCATCCCCCAGCCCCCAGACCCCAGACCCCATACCCATACCCCAGACCAGACCCCAGACCAGCCCCCATACCCCCAGACCCCAGACCAGACCCCAGACCCCAGCACTCAGCCCCCCAGACCCCAGACCAGACCCCAGCACTCAGCCCCAGACCCCAGACCCCAGACCCAGCACCCAGACCCCAGCACTCAGACCCAGACCCCCAGCACCCAGACCCCAGCACTCAGACCCAGACCCCCAGACCCCAGACCCCAGCACTCAGCCCTGACCCCAGACCCAGACCCCAGCACTCAGCCCCAGACCCAGACCCCAGCACTCAGCCCCAGACCCAGCCCTCAGCCCCCAGCCCCAGCCCCAGCCCTCAGCCCCAGACCCAGCCCTCAGCCCTCAGCCCTCAGCCCAGACCCAGACCCCAGCCTCAGCCCTCAGCCCTCAGCCCTCAGCCCAGACCCAGACCCCAGCCCTCAGCCCCAGACCCCAGCACTCAGCCCCAGACCCGGCCCCAGACCCAGCACTCAGCCCCAGACCCGGCCCCAGACCCCAGACCCCAGCACTCAGCCCCCAGACCCAGCACTCAGCCCCAGACCCCAGCACTCAGCCCTTAGCCCGCAGCCCTCAGCCCCAGACCCAGCACTCAGCACTCAGCCCCAGACCCGGCCCCAGACCCAGCACTCAGCCCCAGACCCCAGACCCCAGCACTCAGCCCCAGACCCGGCCCCAGACCCAGCACTCAGCCCCAGACCCGGCCCCAGATCCCAGCACTCAGCCCCAGACCACAGCACTCAGCCCCAGACCCCCAGCACTCAGCCCCAGACCCCAGCACTCAGCCCCAGACCCCAGACCCCAGACCCCAGACCCAGACCCCAGCACTCAGCCCTGGACCCCAGACCCAGACCCCAGCACTCAGCCCCAGACCCGGCCCCAGCCCCAGACCCCAGATCCCAGCACTCAGCCCCAGACCCCAGCACTCAGCCCCAGACCCGGCCCCAGACCCAGCACTCAGCCCCAGACCCGGCCCCAGACCCCAGACCCCAGCACTCAGCCCCAGACCCCAGACCCCAGACCCAGACCCCAGCACTCAGCCCCAGACCCGGCCCCAGCCCCAGACCCCAGATCCCAGCACTCAGCCCCAGACCCCAGCACTCAGCCCCAGACCCGGCCCCAGACCCAGCACTCAGCCCCAGACCCGGCCCCAGACCCCAGACCCCAGCACTCAGCCCCAGACCCCAGACCCCAGACCCAGACCCCAGCACTCAGACCCAGACCCCAGACCCCAGCACTCAGCCCCAGACCCCAGACCCCAGACCCCAGCACTCAGCCCCAGACCACAGACCCAGACCCCAGCACTCAGCCCTGGACCCCAGACCCCAGACCCCAGCACTCAGCCCCAGACCCCAGCACTCAGCCCCAGACCCCAGACCCCAGCACTCAGCACTCAGCCCTGGACCCCAGCCTCCAGCACCCAACCCCCAGCCCCAGCCCCAGCCCCCAGCCCCCAGCCCCCGGTGCCCAGGACCTCTCTTGGAGATGATCCAGTCTCCACTTTCCTGGGGTTTTGCTGTCTGAATTAAAACAGAGCCGAACTGCTCACTGTGATAAAGAGAAGAAGAGCAGGAGAGATAGTGGGGGAGAAAGATAGAGCCTGGCAGAGAAAGAGAGAAAGGAAGAGAGAGACCATGTTTTTTCGGACTCAAGTTAAAAGTTTTCCACAGTCAGAAGCCTCTTTTATTTCACCTCAATCTAAATTCATGAGATAGAGAGTGTGGGAGAGATAGAAAGAGAAAGGGAGGGAGGAGGAAAGAGAGAGAAGGAAGTGAATTGGACTTCTCTGTCTATATTTATGGGCTGTGAACAGTGATTACCATTTATACGATGGGGAAAAAGCAGAGAGGACTGTGCAATGTAAGCTCACACACACACACACACACACGCGCACACACACACACACACACACACACACACACACACACACACACACACGTCCTCTCTCACTGCAGAGTGAGTGGTTTTCCCTCATGGAGACAGGCAGTATTCTGCCATGAGGGAAGGTCTTGTACTCGGAAGTCGTGGACAACTCGTTCTCTTTATTCTCTCTTGATCTCTCAGTCTGCTGCATTCTCTCCTATCTCTATGAGCCTGCGGATGCTATCTGGCTACGAGCGAGAGCGAGAGAGAGAGCGAGACGAGTAGCGAGCGAGCGAGAGCGAGAGAGAGAGAGAGGAGAGCAGAGAGAGCGAGAGAATATCAAAGAGACAAGCGTCTCTCGTGCTATCTCGCTCTCTCTCTGCTCTCTCTCTCTCTCGATCTCTACTATCTCTCTCTCACATCTCTACTCTCTCACTTTCACTACTCTCTCTCTCTCTCTCTCTCTCTCTCTCTCTCTCTCTCTCACTCTCTCTCTCTCTCTCTCGCTCTCTCTCTCACTCTCACTCTCTCTCTCTCTCTCACGCGCACACGCTCTCTTTCTCTCTTCTCCACTAACCTTGTGTGTGTAACACTTCCAACTCTACAGAAACGTAGCTTTGGCCAGCACTAGCAAGGGTAGTGTGTGTGTGTGTGTGAATGCCTATATGTGTGGGGCGTAGTGGTGTATTTGTGTGTGGACTAATAGTTGTGGTGTTTGTTTGTAACTAATGTGTTTGTGTTTGCGTTGAAGACGGCAGCAAAGATACCAGCCAGCCTCACGTGCAGTACACACACACACACACACAAAACACACACACACAAACACACACAACACAAAACACACGCACACAAAACACACACACACACAAAACACACACACACAGACCCTAGACCCTGTCCCGTGTACCACCCCCTCACTCCCCCCACTCTTCCACACGTCACCCCCCCTGGTCACCCCCCCTGGTCACCCCCCTGGTCACACCCCCCTGGTCACCCCCCTGGTACCCCCCCTGGTCACCCCCCCTGGTCACCCCCACTGGTCACCCCCCTGGTCACCCCCCTGGTCACCCCCCCTGGTCACCCCCCTGGTCACCCCCCCTGGTCACCCCCCCCTGGTCACCCCCCCTGGTCACCCCCCTGGTCACCCCCCTGGTGGTCACCCCCCCTGGTCACCCCCCCTGGTCACCCCCCCTGGGTCACCCCCCTGGGTCACCCCCCCTGGTCACCCCCACTGACCCTCCAGAGTGCCTCTCCTGTTCAGACTCTCTATCCCACCTTAGGAAACTCTTTCCTGGCTGCGATCCCTGCTGCTTCTGGCCCTTGCCAAGAATCAACAGATTGCTCTTACCCAAGCCCACACTGCTGCCCAGTGTGTGTGTGTGTGTGTGTGTGTGTGTGTATCCAGACCACCATGGCCCAATGGGTGTTGGAACTAGTCAACTTGAACGCACACACTCAACAAGGGGTCTTACCTCCCAAACAGAAGCTCCCACCATGCAGGAAATCCCTCCACACTGACCCTCTCACCCCCCCCCGGCTCACACACTCACCCCACACACGAGCAAATACACACACACCACACACACACACACACACACACACACTGTACAGGCTGACCTGCTCCATACTGCTGTATCAATTACACTTCAGAACGTCATTTCATTCTCTCTATCCTTCTCTCCTCCCTCCCTGCCTTCTCTCTCTCTGCCTCCTTCCCTCTCCCTCTCTCATTTTGTCGGTTGGAATTTGAATGTTGGAGAGGGTAGGCGTGGTTCGACCCTGGAGGGAGGCTGTTCCAAAATGACGCCCTGTTGTGACCCCGTCTCCCATGGAGAGGGGCTGCTGGACGAGTCTGATAGGATGACGCTAACCCCCCCCCTCTCTCTCTCTCTCTCTCTCTCTCTCTCTCTCTCCAGGCAGCTGATGGAAAACCAGATAGGTGTGGTGGAGAGGGGAGCGTTGACGACATGAAGGAGCTGGAGAGACTGTAAGTAGCACAGAGCGCTCCCGAGGAGACGAGCAGGCAGGGGAACCCCGTGCTCCCCGATGCCCAGCCAGGTGTGCAGGTCTGGGCCTCGAGAGACGAGCAGGCAGGGGAACCCTGTGCTCCCCGATGCCCAGCCAGGTGTGCAGGTCTGGGGCTCGAGAGACGAGCAGGCAGGGGAACCCCGTGCTCCCCGATGCCCAGCCAGGTGTGCAGGTCTGGGCCTCGAGAGACGAGCAGGCAGGGGAACCCCGTGCTCCCCGATGCCCAGCCAGGTGTGCAGGTCTGGGCCTCGAGAGACGAGCAGGCAGGGGAACCCCGTGCTCCCCGATGCCCAGCCAGGTGCGCAGGTCTGGGCCTCGAGAGACGAGCAGGCAGGGGAACCCCGTGCTCCCCGATGCCCAGCCAGGTGTGCAGGTCTGGGGCTCGAGGGCCGTTCAGCAGCTTGTAAACAGCTGGCGACACTCAGTAAACAGTTTGGTAAACAGGCATACAAACACTCTCACCACACGTTGGTCAAGAGGATTGGCTTCCCACATGTGGAGAGGTGGGACACACACACACAGACTAGACCACAGCAGACACACACTCATGTGTGCTCTAACCAAATGTGCTGGTGAGTGTGTGATGAAGTAACCACCCTGAGGTCAGGTGATGGTATTTGGGTTCATATCAAAAGGTGATTGGATGTGCACTTCACAGATGTATCGTGAGTAGCAGATGGATTTAGCAAGATGGGATTTCCAATTTGAAACCCATGCTGACTGTAACTAGCAGGTACAATAAGTCCAAGGGCTTTTTGAGTTCTCCTGCTGATCATGGCCCAGCCCCATAATGCACCATACCCATAACATCCATGACCTGTAGTGCCCTGTACCTGTCATGTGCATCACCCAGACCGCCACACTACCCACAATGCAGAGCAGCCATAATGCCCCTCACTCTGCCACACTACCCAGAATGCAGAGCAGCCATAATGCCCCTCACTCTGCCACACTACCCACAATGCAGAACAGCCGTAATGCCCCTCACTCTGCCACACTACCCACAATGCAGAACAGCCATAATGCCCCTCACTCTGCCACACTACCCACAATGCAGAGCAGCCATAATGCCCATTACTCACTCTGCCACACTACCCACAATGCAGAGCAGCCATAATGCCCCTCACTCAGCCACACTACCCACAATGCAGAGCAGCCATAATGCCCCTCACTCAGCCACACTACCCACAATGCAGAGCAGCCATAATGCCCATTACTCTGCCACACTACCCACAATGCAGAACAGCCATAATGCCCATTACTCTGCCACACTACCCACAATGCAGAGCAGCCATAATGCCCCTCACTCTGCCACACTACCCACAATGCAGAGCAGCCATAATGCCCCTCACTCTGCCACACTACCCACAATGCAGAGCAGCCATAATGCCAGTTACTCACTCTGCCACACTACCCACAATGCAGAGCAGCCATAATGCCCATTACTCACTCTGCCACACTACCCACAATGCAGAGCAGCCATAATGCCCCTCACTCAGCCACACTACCCACAATGCAGAGCAGCCATAATGCCCATTACTCACTCTGCCACACTACCCACAATGCAGAGCAGCCATAATGCCCATTACTCACTCTGCCACACTACCCACAATGCAGAGCAGGCATAATGCCCATTACTCTGCCACACTACCCACAATGCAGAGCAGCTATAATGCCCCTCACTCAGCCACACTACCCACAATGCAGAGCAGCCATAATGCCCATTACTCACTCTGCCACACTACCCACAATGCAGAGCAGCCATAATGCCCCTCACTCTGCCACACTACCCACAATGCAGAGCAGGCATAATGCCCATTACTCTGCCACACTACCCACAATGCAGAACAGCCATAATGCCCCTCACTCTGCCACACTACCCACAATGCAGAGCGAACATAATGCCCCTCACTCTGCCACACTACCCACAATGCAGAGCAGCCATAATGCCCATTACTCACTCTGCCACACTACCCACAATGCAGAGCAGCCATAATGCCCCTCACTCTGCCACACTACCCACAATGCAGAGCAGCCATAATGCCCCTCACTCTGCCACACTACCCACAATGCAGAGCAGCCATAATGCCCATTACTCTGCCACACTACCCACAATGCAGAGCAGCCATAATGCCCCTCACTCTGCCACACTACCCACAATGCAGAACAGCCATAATGCCCCTCACTCTGCCACACTACCCACAATGCAGAGCAGCCATAATGCCCCTCACTCTGCCACACTACCCACAATGCAGAGCAGCCATAATGCCCATTACTCACTCTGCCACACTACCCACAATGCAGAGCAGCCATAATGCCCCTCACTCTGCCACACTACCCACAATGCAGAGCAGCCATAACGCCCCTCACTCTGCCACACTACGCACAATGCAGAGCAGCCATAATGCCCATTACTCTGCCACACTACCCACAATGCAGAGCAGCCATAATGCCCCTCACTCTGCCACACTACCCACAATGCAGAGCAGCCATAATGCCCCTCACTCTGCCACACTACCCACAATGCAGAGCAGCCATAATGCCCATTACTCACTCTGCCACACTACCCACAATGCAGAGCAGCCATAATGCCCCTCACTCTGCCACACTACCCACAATGCAGAGCAGCCATAATGCCCCTCACTCTGCCACACTACCCACAATGCAGAACAGCCATAATGCCCCTCACTCTGCCACACTACCCACAATGCAGAGCAGCCATAATGCCCCTCACTCGGCCACACTACCCACAATGCAGAGCAGCCATAATGCCCCTCACTCGGCCACACTACCCACAATGCAGAGCAGCCATAATGCCCCTCACTCTGCCACACTACCCACAATGCAGAGCAGCCATAATGCCCATTACTCTGCCACACTACCCACAATGCAGAACAGCCATAATGCCCCTCATTCTGCCACACTACCCACAATGCAGAGCAGCCATAATGCCCATTACTCACTCTGCCACACTACCCACAATGCAGAGCAGCCATAATGCCCCTCACTCTGCCACACTACCCACAATGCAGAACAGCCATAATGCCCATTACTCACTCTGCCACACTACCCACAATGCAGAGCAGCCATAATGCCCCTCACTCTGCCACACTACCCACAATGCAGAACAGCCATAATGCCCATTACTCACTCTGCCACACTACCCACAATGCAGAGCAGCCATAATGCCCCTCACTCTGCCACACTACCCACAATGCAGAGCAGCCATAATGCCCCTCACTCTGCCACACTACCCACAATGCAGAGCAGCCATAATGCCCCTCACTCTGCCACACTACCCACAATGCAGAGCAGCCATAATGCCCATTACTCTGCCACACTACCCACAATGCAGAGCAGCCATAATGCCCATTACTCTGCCACACTACCCACAATGCAGAGCAGCCATAATGCCCCTCACTCAGCCACACTACCCACAATGCAGAGCAGCCATAATGCCCATTACTCACTCTGCCACACTACCCACAATGCAGAGCAGCCATAATGCCCATTACTCTGCCACACTACCCACAATGCAGAGCACCCATAATGCCCCTCACTCTGCCACACTACCCACAATGCAGAACAGCCATAATGCCCCTCACTCTGCCACACTACCCACAATGCAGAGCAGCCATAATGCCCCTCACTCTGCCACACTACCCACAATGCAGAACAGCCATAATGCCCCTCACTCTGCCACACTACCCACAATGCAGAGCAGCCATAATGCCCCTCACTCTGCCACACTACCCACAATGCAGAGCGAACATAATGCCCCTCACTCTGCCACACTACCCACAATGCAGAGCAGCCATAATGCCCATTACTCACTCTGCCACACTACCCACAATGCAGAGCAGCCATAATGCCCCTCACTCTGCCACACTACCCACAATGCAGAGCAGCCATAATGCCCCTCACTCTGCCACACTACCCACAATGCAGAGCAGCCATAATGCCCATTACTCTGCCACACTACCCACAATGCAGAGCAGCCATAATGCCCCTCACTCTGCCACACTACCCACAATGCAGAACAGCCATAATGCCCCTCACTCTGCCACACTACCCACAATGCAGAGCAGCCATAATGCCCCTCACTCTGCCACACTACCCACAATGCAGAGCAGCCATAATGCCCATTACTCACTCTGCCACACTACCCCACAATGCAGAGCAGCCATAATGCCCCCTCACTCTGCCACACTACCCACAATGCAGAGCAGCCATAACGCCCCTCACTCTGCCACACTACGCACAATGCAGAGCAGCCATAATGCCCATTACTCTGCCACACTACCCACAATGCAGAGCAGCCATAATGCCCCTCACTCTGCCACACTACCCACAATGCAGAGCAGCCATAATGCCCCTCACTCTGCCACACTACCCACAATGCAGAGCAGCCATAATGCCCATTACTCACTCTGCCACACTACCCACAATGCAGAGCAGCCATAATGCCCCTCACTCTGCCACACTACCCACAATGCAGAGCAGCCATAATGCCCCTCACTCTGCCACACTACCCACAATGCAGAACAGCCATAATGCCCCTCACTCTGCCACACTACCCACAATGCAGAGCAGCCATAATGCCCCTCACTCGGCCACACTACCCACAATGCAGAGCAGCCATAATGCCCCTCACTCGGCCACACTACCCACAATGCAGAGCAGCCATAATGCCCCTCACTCTGCCACACTACCCACAATGCAGAGCAGCCATAATGCCCATTACTCTGCCACACTACCCACAATGCAGAACAGCCATAATGCCCCTCATTCTGCCACACTACCCACAATGCAGAGCAGCCATAATGCCCATTACTCACTCTGCCACACTACCCACAATGCAGAGCAGCCATAATGCCCCTCACTCTGCCACACTACCCACAATGCAGAACAGCCATAATGCCCATTACTCACTCTGCCACACTACCCACAATGCAGAGCAGCCATAATGCCCCTCACTCTGCCACACTACCCACAATGCAGAACAGCCATAATGCCCATTACTCACTCTGCCACACTACCCACAATGCAGAGCAGCCATAATGCCCCTCACTCTGCCACACTACCCACAATGCAGAGCAGCCATAATGCCCCTCACTCTGCCACACTACCCACAATGCAGAGCAGCCATAATGCCCCTCACTCTGCCACACTACCCACAATGCAGAGCAGCCATAATGCCCATTACTCTGCCACACTACCCACAATGCAGAGCAGCCATAATGCCCATTACTCTGCCACACTACCCACAATGCAGAGCAGCCATAATGCCCCTCACTCAGCCACACTACCCACAATGCAGAGCAGCCATAATGCCCATTACTCACTCTGCCACACTACCCACAATGCAGAGCAGCCATAATGCCCATTACTCTGCCACACTACCCACAATGCAGAGCACCCATAATGCCCCTCACTCTGCCACACTACCCACAATGCAGAACAGCCATAATGCCCCTCACTCTGCCACACTACCCACAATGCAGAGCAGCCATAATGCCCCTCACTCTGCCACACTACCCACAATGCAGAACAGCCATAATGCCCCTCACTCTGCCACACTACCCACAATGCAGAGCAGCCATAATGCCCCTCACTCTGCCACACTACCCACAATGCAGAGCAGCCATAATGCCCCTCACTCTGCCACACTACCCACAATGCAGAGCAGCCATAATGCCCATTACTCACTCTGCCACACTACCCACAATGCAGAGCAGCCATAATGCCCCTCACTCTGCCACACTACCCACAATGCAGAGCAGCCATAATGCCCATTACTCACTCTGCCACACTACCCACAATGCAGAGCAGCCATAATGCCCCTCACTCAGCCACACTACCCACAATGCAGAGCAGCCATAATGCCCATTACTCACTCTGCCACACTACCCACAATGCAGAGCAGCCATAATGCCCCTCACTCTGCCACACTACCCACAATGCAGAGCAGCCATAATGCCCTTCACTCTGCCACACTACCCACAATGCAGAGCAGCCATAATGCCCCTCACTCTGCCACACTACCCACAATGCAGAGCAGGCATAATGCCCCTCACTTATGCCACACTAACCACAATGCAGAGCAGCCATAATGCCCCTCACTCTGCCACACTACCCACAATGCAGAACAGCCATAATGCCCCTCACTCTGCCACACTACCCACAATGCAGAGCAGCCATAATGCCCCTCACTCTGCCACACTACCCACAATGCAGAGCAGCCATAATGCCCCTCACTCAGCCACACTACCCACAATGCAGAGCAGCCATAATGCCCATTACTCTGCCACACTACCCACAATGCAGAGCAGCCATAATGCCCCTCACTCTGCCACACTACCCACAATCTAGAGCAGCCATAATGCCAGTTACTCACTCTGCAACACTACCCACAATGCAGAGCAGCCATAATGCCAGTTACTCACTCTGCCACACTACCCACAATGCAGAGCAGCCATAATGCCCATTACTCACTCTGCCACACTACCCACAATGCAGAGCAGCCATAATGCCCATTACTCACTCTGCCACACTACCCACAATGCAGAGCAGCCATAATGCCCCTCACTCTGCCACACTACCCACAATGCAGAGCAGCCATAATGCTCATTACTCTGCCACACTACCCACAATGCAGAGCAGCCATAATGCTCATTACTCTGCAACACTACCCACAATGCAGAGCAGCCATAATGCCAGTTACTCACTCTGCCACACTACCCACAATCTAGAGCAGCCATAATGCCAGTTACTCACTCTGCAACACTACCCACAATGCAGAGCAGCCATAATGCCAGTTACTCACTCTGCCACACTACCCACAATGCAGAGCAGCCATAATGCCCATTACTCACTCTGCCACACTACCCACAATGCAGAGCAGCCATAATGCCCATTACTCACTCTGCCACACTACCCACAATGCAGAGCAGCCATAATGCCCCTCACTCTGCCACACTACCCACAATGCAGAGCAGCCATAACGCCCCTCACTCTGCCACACTACCCACAATGCAGAGCAGCCATAATGCCAGTTACTCACTCTGCCACACTACCCACAATGCAGAGCAGCCATAATGCCCCTCACTCTGCCACACTACCCACAATGCAGAGCAGCCATAATGCCCCTCACTCTGCCACACTACCCACAATGCAGAGCAGCCATAATGCCCCTCACTCTGCCACACTACCCACAATCTAGAGCAGCCATAATGCCAGTTACTCACTCTGCCACACTACCCACAATGCAGAGCAGCCATAATGCCAGTTACTCACTCTGCCACACTACCCACAATGCAGAGCAGCCATAATGCCCATTACTCACTCTGCCACACTACCCACAATGCAGAGCAGCCATAATGCCCCTCACTCTGCCACACTACCCACAATGCAGAGCAGCCATAATGCTCACTACTCTGCCACACTACCCACAATGCAGAGCAGCCATAATGCCCATTACTCTGCCACACTACCCACAATGCAGAGCAGGCATAATGCCCCTTACTCTGCCACACTACCCACAATGCAGAGCAGCCATAATGCCAGTTACTCACTCTGCCACACTACCCACAATGCAGAGCAGCCATAATGCCCCTCACTCTGCCACACTACCCACAATGCAGAGCAGCCATAATGCTCATTACTCTGCCACACTACCCACAATGCAGAGCAGCCATAATGCCCCTCATTCTGCCACACTACCCACAATGCAGAGCAGCCATAATGCCCCTCACTCTGCCACACTACCCACAATGCAGAGCAGCCATAATGCCCATTACTCACTCTGCCACACTACCCACAATGCAGAGCAGCCATAATGCCCCTCACTCTGCCACACTACCCACAATGCAGAGCAGCCATAATGCCCATTACTCACTCTGCCACACTACCCACAATGCAGAGCAGCCATAATGCCCCTCACTCAGCCACACTACCCACAATGCAGAGCAGCCATAATGCCCATTACTCTGCCACACTACCCACAATGCAGAGCAGCCATAATGCCCATTACTCACTCTGCCACACTACCCACAATGCAGAGCAGCCATAATGCCCCTCACTCTGCCACACTACCCACAATGCAGAGCAGGCATAATGCCCCCCCACCTGCCACACTACATTACATTTACATTTACATTTATTCATTTAGCAGACGCTTTTATCCAAAGCGACTTCCAAGAGAGATCTTTACAATAGTGCATAGGTCACTGATCATAACAACGAGATATCCCCAACATTGCAAGTAGTCAAACATGGATCGTACATTGGGAAAAAAACAACAATAAGTGCCAAAGGGAAAAATCATAAGAGCATGGAGTTAAACAAGTTACAATTGAACAACATGAACCTTAAAAGTGCACGAGTGTACCTGTTGAAGAGCAAACAACAGTTTAATCAGTTACAGCTAACCAGCAAGAGCAGCAGGTCTCTAAGTAAGAGTCCTTCTGATCCTGGGAGAAACTAACATCATGTCCAGCAGATCTTTCCTAGGTACCGTTGTATTCCCGGAACAAGTGTGTCTTGAGCCTATTCTTGAAGGTGGGGAGACAGTCAGTGTCTCTGATGGAGGTGGGGAGTTGATTCCACCACTGGGGGCCAGACAGGGGAAGAGCTTGTGTTGGGACCGGGCGGTCTTGAGCGGTGGGACCACCAGACGGTTGTCAGAGGAGGACCGAAGGTGGCGGGAGGGGGTGTAGGGCTGGAGGA
This sequence comes from Mallotus villosus, assembly GCA_903064625.1. Lineage (NCBI taxonomy): Eukaryota > Metazoa > Chordata > Actinopteri > Osmeriformes > Salangidae > Mallotus > Mallotus villosus. The sequence continues at coordinate 3,757 of CAEFZP010002314.1, read as the reverse complement.
GAGACTTGATGTAGTCGGGTGCAGTCCCATTCACCGCTCGGAAGGTCAGTACCAGGGTCTTGAATCTGATACGGGCCGTGACGGGCAGCCAGTGAAGGGAGACGAGGAGCGGGGTAACATGGGAGCGTCTGGGTAGGTTGAAGACCAGACGGGCCGCTGCGTTCTGAATCCTCAGGAGAGGGCGGGTTGCGCATGCTGGGAGCCCGGCAAGCAGCGAGTTGCAGTAGTCCAACTTGGAGAGGACAAGTGCTTGGACCAGCAGCTGGGTGGAATGCTCAGACAGGTATCTCCTGATCTTCCGGATGTTGTAGAGGGTGAATCTACACAACCGGGAGACAGCAGCGATGTGGGCTGTGAGGGAGAGCTCGTCATCCATGGTAACCCCGAGGTTCCTGGCAGAGGACGAAGGGGTCACCATCGCCGATCCCAGGGTGATTGAGAGGTCATGGGAGATGGACGGTTTGGCCGGGATGATGAGGAGTTCGGTTTTGGCGAGGTTCAGCTGGAGGTGGTGCTTGGTCATCCAGGCAGAGATGTCTGTGAGGCAGGCCTCAATCCTGGCTGAGATCCCCGGATCGGTCGGGGGGAATGACAGGTAGAGCTGGGTGTCGTCAGCGTAGCAGTGGTAGGAGAAGCCATGGGAGGTGATGATTGGTCCAAGCGAGGTGGTGTACAGGGAGAAGAGGAGGGGTCCAAGGACGGAGCCCTGTGGGACACCAGTGGAGAGCTGGCGGGGGTCAGACACATCGCCTCCCCAGGAGACCTGGTAGGATCTTCCGGACAGGTATGACGAGATCCACTGAAGTGCAGTGCCAGTGATGCCCATCTCGGAGAGTCTGGCGAGCAGGATCTGATGGTTAACCGTATCAAATGCTGCAGAGAGGTCCAGCAGAATGATGACGGATGACCTCGAGGCCGCTCTGGCAGACTGGAGGGCCGTGGTAACCGACAGGAGGGCAGTTTCAGTGGAGTGGCCCGTCTTGAAGCCCGATTGGTGGGGGTCAAGCAGGTTGTTCTGAGTGAGAAAGTTTGACAGTTGGTTAGATACAGCGCGTTCAATTATTTTAGAAAAGAAGGGTAGAAGTGATACCGGTCTGTAGTTCTGGAGGACAGCTGGGTTAAGGGAGGGTTTTTTGAGTAGGGGTCTAACTCTGGCCTGTTTGAAGGCAGAGGGGAAAGTGCCGGAAGTAATAGAAGAGTTGAGGACATGGAGAAGGAATGTTATGATGGAGGGAGAGATGGTTTGAAAGAGAGGGGAGGGGACTGGATCAATGGGACAGGAGGTGGGGCGATGAGAGAGAATGAGGTCAGAGATCTCTGCCTCAGATAGGGCCGAGAAAGAGTTGAGACATTTAGTAGGGTCAGTCATAGAGGGTGAGTGAATAGGAAAGGTTGGTTCAGGGAACCGACTGCTAATGTCAGCAACTTTTTTCTCAAAGAAGGAGGAGAAGTCGTCTGCTGTCAGAGTGGAGGGAGGGGGTGGGGGAGGTGGGTTAAGAAGGGTGGAGAAGGTAGAGAAAAGTTTGTGAGGGTTTGAGGCAGAGTTAATTTTGTTCAAGAAGTAGTGAGTTTTAGCATCAGTTATATGGGCAGAGAAGAATTTGAGGAGGGAGTGATACTTATCAAGGTCTAGACTGTCGTTAGACTTGCGCCATCTCCTCTCAGCCGCTCGAAGGGTGGAACGTTCTTCACGAATAACATCAGTGAGCCACGGGCAGGAGGGAGAAGATCGCGCAGGCCTAGTTGACAGGGGGCAGAGGGTGTCAAGTGATTCAGTTAATGTGGATAACAGCATGTTAGTGGCAGTGTCGGTGGGGTGGGACATGAACTCGTTAATAGGAGGGAGGGAGGATGTTACAATGGAGGAGAAGTGTGAGGGGGATAGGGAGCGGAGATTGCGTCTGAAAGTTACGAGGGGAGGGGAGGTAGGAAGAGTTGGAGGGAGAGATATAGAGAATTGGATAAAGTAGTGATCAGAGATGTGTAGTGGGGTTACAGAGGTTAGGTCAGTGATACAGTTACGTGTCAGGACGAGGTCCAGCTGTTTTCCTGCCTGATGGGTTGCTGGTGTGTTGAGCAACGTCAGGTCGAAGGAGGTCACTACCCACAATGCAGAGCAGCCATAATGCCCCTCACTCTGCCACACTACCCACAATGCAGAGCAGCCATAATGCCCCTCACTCTGCCACACTACCCACAATGCAGAACAGCCATAATGCCCCTCACTCTGCCACACTACCCACAATGCAGAGCAGCCATAATGCCCATAACTACATCTCTGACGTCTATAACAAACCAAACCGTTTAAAAATTGGTTGAAAATTGAGCAAGTTATGGTTATCTAAAAAGTACATGTAGCACCAACACAATGTAATGAGTGAGCGATTCTTCCTGTTCCAAGATGGCCGCCATGTGCGGACGTTCTAGACTCCACTGTAAAACATCTAGTGTTTATATATATCTATGCCCATAACTCCAGAGGTTCAGCAAAACCCTTAAAGGTCTGATGTTCCCGTGTCCGTGTGTCAGAGCATTCTGAGCCCTGTCTGCCTGCTCCGGAACGTTCTGAGCCCTGTCTGCCTGCTCCGGAACGTTCTGAGCCCTGTCTGCCTGCTCCGGAACGTTCTGAGCCCTGTCTGCCTGCTCCGGAACGTTCTGAGCCCTGTCTGCCTGCTCCGGAACGTTCTGAGCCCTGTCTGCCTGCTCCGGAACGTTCTGAGCCCTGTCTGCCTGCTCCGGAAACGTTCTGAGCCCTGTCTGCCTGCTCCGGAACGTTCTGAGCCCTGTCTGCCTGCTCCGGAACATTCTGACGCTCGTTCGCGATGCTTGAGAGAGTCAGAGATAAAGAAAGAGTGGGGAGACAAAGAGGGAGAGAGATGAAGACAGATTGAGACAGCGACAGTGATACAGAAAGAGGGAGAGAGACAGTGAGTGGCTGTGGTCTGCTCACAGCCATTAGCAACAGGCTGTTCCTCGTTTGGCTAATTGTTGTATTAGCATACAGCCTGCCAGTTCTGAGTTCTCCCAGACAAGAGCGTTGGTGCCAATTGCAATCACTGCTTTACACACACACACACACACACACACACACACACTCACACACTCACACACCGTCACTCACACACACACACACACACACACACACACACACACACACACACACACACACACCACACACACACACACACTCACACACCGTCAATCACACACACACACTCACACACACACTCAGACACACAGGTTTGCTGATCCTGTTATCTCCCCGCAGGCGTCTGAACCGTAACCAACTGCTGCAGCTTCCAGAACTGCTGTTCCAGAAGAACGCTGCCCTGTCCAGACTGTAAGTACTATCTGTCTGTCTGTCTATCTGTCTGTCTGTCTGTCTGTCTGTCTGTCTGTCTGTCCTGTCTGTCTGTCTGTCTGTCTGTCTGTTTGCCTGTCTCTCTATCTGTCTGTCTGTCTGTCTGGCTGGCTGGCTGGCAAGGTAATTGTCTTGATTTATCTTCTGAACTACATTGGATTGCATGAGTCCATGAGAGTTTGAAGGTTAACAAGTTGGCATATAGATTATTCTGCAGCTGTATGTGTGCGTGTGTGTGCGCGCGTGTGACGGCTGAAGGATGATGGAGGAGAACTAAGGGAACATGTGACCCTGAGCTGTTCTGCAGGTGAGAGGATGTCTGACTGTCATAACGAGGAACTGTTTATGTCATTGACGAGAGAGGGAGAGAGAGGGAGAGGGGGAGGGGGGAGAGGG
>CAEFZP010002313.1:0-74405 GCA_903064625.1 Mallotus villosus | reverse complement strand
TGACGGCCTGCGTTCCTTCGAGGTGGATATTGAAGTCTCCAAGGATTATCAGTGGGATTCCATCATCCGGAAAGAAGCTGAGGAGCATGTCCAGCTTTTCCACAAAGTCGGCTAGCGGTCGTGGTGGACGATAGAGGACAACTAAGAATGCTTTGATAGGATCAGTTAGCATCACACAATGAAGACTAGATCAAAGTTTTCACCGCCGTTGCGTGAAAGATAAGTTTCAGGGAGAACAAGCAACGTTTAAATGTACAATAATAGTTTATTATCTAAATAGCAAGATAATCAATACAATGATGATCAAATATCATCAAATACAAAACATACCTTCAAAGCAATGATTTACAAAGGTATTCACAATGAAGACTAGGCGCCTAAATGCACCGGATCTGTATCTTAAACAGAACTCAAACATGACGAGACTAGGTGCCTAGCGCACCGGAGCTGTATCCTAAACAGAACTCAAACATGACAAGACTAGGTGCCTAGCGCACCGGAGCTGTATCCTAAACAGAACTCGAAGTGTTTGGTAAAACTTCTCCCTATATACACCCATAACTGGCTAAAATGGGGGCACCGACCATGTGACAGAAAAGTTGTCTGATGCATACAAATTCAAATCGGATCATTAATCAAGGCTGTAGTAGACCAAGTGGTATCCTTGCTAGACAAGGGAATATGTTAAACACATGTTGGTCTTCTGCAAGCACAAACTCTGTAAACCCTGTACATGTACATGTTACAGTATCAAAATTAGGACTAGAATGTAATACATAAAATAAGAAACAAAATCATATCAAACATGACATTAAAAGCTGTTTAGAACTATATATACAAGAACACAACTTTTAATGATAATTTCAGAGTCGTCCTCTGTTCATCTTCCTCTTCAACTGTTGAGACCACCTCTCCAGAGGTGTGTCATTCAGGTGTGATTGTCATTTTAGCATTCATGCAAATCAACGGTTGTCCCAGACGGGTGTCTGGCTGACCAGTGACAAAGGGGCTGCCAAAACAGCCCTACAGTTGAGTAGTCTATTCATAGTATTTACATTTAGTAATTTAGCAGACCTTATCCATAGCGACTTACAGTAAGTACAGGGACATTCCCCCGAGGCAAGTAGGGTGAAGTGCCTTGCCCAAGGACACAACGTAATTTTGCACAGCCCGGTATCGAACCAGCAACCTTCTGATTACCAGCCCAATTCCCTAACTGCTCAGCCACCTGACTCCCTTTAGTATTTAGTAGTGTTGAGTCTATTCAAGGCATAAATAACTGACTTTGATCAGGTAATTCCAGTGATTCTATTATTCACTGGCAATTGGTAAACTAATAAACTGTTATTAATCGATAGCCTAACGTTATTTGGCTAAGTCATGCTAGTTACATATCGATAACATGCTACTCTAGCTTGCTAACTTAAATAAAAGGGAGATTACCAATTACCAATCGGTTGCAGACCAAGAAGGACGAGATTGACTCCCAGGTAGCCGGTCCTCTGAATTTGATTCTGGCTATGGAGGCTGGAAACTTATACGGCTGTGTAAAGCCAATCCTGCTAGGAGCATCTAGGAGTCTAACCCTTGTTGTAGCGGTATTTGACAGATGAGAGAGAAGCACTTTTACCGCAAGTGGGCGTGGTTTCAGCGACCTCAGCATTTGAGAGCTGAGAGAACTGCTAATTGTTTCAAGATTTTGATCATTTATTTTAGTTACTTCAAAAATTGTATTCAAATTTGGCTGGGTGGATGTAACACATTTTTCTGTGGTGTGACAAACTCAGAACACATAACTACTATATTATTACTACTAAATTAAGACTATCAAGCCTGATCTGATGTTTGTACCATTATGGAAAAAGTCAGTTGACTTTATTGTGTTAAAATACTGATATTGAAGCCAATGTTGTTATGAGGAGAATGTTTCTTGTTGACTATGTGATTTTAATGTAAATTAATTCCTGTCAATCATATGATTTCCTGTATTTTATTCCCTCTCAGTGGTCAACTGCACTGATCCCGGGATCCCAACCAACTCCATACGAGAGAGTAAGATTGAGCATGGCAACTTTACCTTCGGCAGCGTGGTGTTCTACGATTGCAACCCAGGCTACTACCTGTTTGGATCTTCTGTGCTCACTTGTCAACCAGCTGGACACTGGGACAAACCTCTACCAGAATGCCTTGGTAGGTTTCCTGTATTGTAGTGCTGGTAATTTCAATCAGGAGAGACCTGGGATGAGTGACCGATGTTTATTACAGAATGATAAGGTACTACAGATAATTATTGTACTTAAGTATCAAAATACATTTTCTAATATGAAAGGTATGTAAGTATTGATGGTTAAGGTAAATGCTTTTTTTAAATGTATGTACACCACCTTAAAATGTAGTCTACTGCACAATTACACTTGAAGAGAAAGTACAGGAACGTTAGATCTGTGATTCGAATTTAGCCTGCAATGTTTAGCTAACATTGCTGGTTACATCTGAATGGCTTAATGTTAACCAAATATGGAAAGCCATATGTAAAACCTGTAATTTAGTATTCCCGTTAAGACAACACATTTAGTACCGTCGTTTCGAGCCTCGTAATTTTCATTTTGTGAGCTCACTGTTTGCGCCTTTCAATTTTGTGAGCTCACATTTCTGGCCCCTGTTTCATCACCAAATTAGGGTCAAAAAGATTTTCAAAGCCGTATAGAGATTTTCAAGCAAGGCAGGAGGGGGTGGAATGGGGGTTTTGGGGGGCAGGGTCCATAAACATAGATGCAATGGCAATGGCAATAAGCGTAGATGGTGAACGTCTGAAGACGTTCAAAACGTCCGTATTAAGACAGCAATTTCTGTTGTCTTAAGACGGCCAAATGTGTCATCTTGACACATGCTAACACTGCCGTTATGTGTTAATGTGATTAACCAATGGTCTTACTTGCAAACTAGTGCCTGACCACTGATTTGACAAACCTGGTAGACAGTGCTCTTCCGATTATATTTTGTAGTACAGTAACGAAGATGCTTAGGGGAAATGTATCAGAATAAAATTATACATTCTATTAAGGAAATGTAGTGGAGTAAAAGTGCAAGGTCACAAAAAATGTAAACTCCAAAAATATGTATATATTATTATTACTTTGTTACATCTTACCATTGGTTAATGCTATGTTGGTCAGAGCCCAGAGTTACAAACTACATGTCTGAATAGGTACTATTCTGGGCTGCGTTTCCCGATAACGATGGATCGTACGAGTTACGAGGGTTCTCTACGATCAAAATAAAGATCCATCGTTATTTCTTACGTGCGTTTCCCGAACATGCTCGTAAGGAGAACCATCGTACGTGTCTCTTAAGTTGCACTTAGAAAGACGCTGTCCATTGTACTGAAATGTGATTCTTCTGACGCAACTTTAAGACTTTAAAATTAAAACTTTAACCACAATAATTAACGAATTACGGCACACAAATAATATTTTCTGTCGCTACAGAAAACTTTACATTTATTATAGGCTACTTATTTTAGTACTTTTCAATGTAGGCTACATTGTATGATGCTACATGAAGACAAAGACAATAAGGTGAACGTGCAAACTATGCTACATCTGAGTTTTACACCGGTGTCAGGACCCTGCAATCAGCGACACAGGATGCTAAATACCAATTTAGGTTACCTTATAGCCTAAGCATACAATGTGTATTTGAATTAAGTAAAGGCTGAATTGTGTATTGTATCATTCAGTGTTGACTGTCCAATCCTTCCATGTTTTTCACCTTAGATCCATGTGTGGAGCAGGAACAGGGAGAACACACTAATAAAACAACTAGCCTATTTCTCCTTGGTTTTTAACTCCTCTTGGTACTCCACTTTCCATAGACAAATATATATATGAGTCCTATATTTACTACTTATTGAACTACAAGGTTAAAAACCATGCATTTAAACGGTATCACTCATGGCATGTCCCAGCTAGCAGCAAGCATCTTAATCCAACATATTCAGTCTTAATTTCTAGTGTTGACTATATCTACAATATTGCAATAATAGGCCAACAGCTTTCCAAGACCATGTTTGCAGTCTGATGATTCTCAAATATTGGCCACAAATGACATTGTGACAAATGACAAACACACAAGTAATGAATACCCCATGTCTTCAACATGGAATCATTGTTTCTGACATAAATAATCAACTCTACTTTAATTGATGGTTGATCAATTATACTCATTGAGTGTAAGATATGTCAGATGACATCATGATGTTCCTGAACCACATAGAAGCAGACCTGCAGAGGCTAACAAGGAACTCCTTTGCACTGACCCCTGCAACCCTACTGGCAGTGTTAAAGTTCTATGCCACTGGCAGTTTTCTGGAGGTTATTGTAGATGGACATGGGCTCTCCAAGGCCCCAGTGTCAAGATCTGTGCAGGCTGTCACAACTGCATTAATTTGGCACATCCCCGACCACATCCAATTCCCCACAACCAGAGGGGACAAGTCCGCATTGCAGGACTTAGGCTATATTCAATGGTTTTTATGATTTTTGTATGAGTTTTCACTCCCTCTCAGCCCCTTTACCATGTGTAACTTCCCAGTCAACACTGTGGAGTCTTTACATTTCCTGGGCGCTACCATCTCCCAACATCAGGCTCGGCTCTGCCACCAGCCTATAATTCTAATAAACATCTTCAATGTTCAATTGTTGTTGTGTTATTGCACTCGTAAAAGCGTTTCGATAATGCATTTCTAGTTACTATTGCACATTACAACAGCAATATTTCAATGTTATAGTATTTTGAATAAGACTGACATTTGTTTGTTAAATCTCCCTTTGTTTATTGCATGCGCCAAACCCACCAAATCAAACTATTATGGGTAACCTAAATTTACTTGAGAATAAGCCTGATTCTGATATTGTTTCGGCACTTACGCTTGTATGGTTCACTAACAAATATCCCAGTTCCAACGCAACAGGTGTAAAAAGAGAACCAAAATACGTAATCTTATCTTCCATCGGAACTAACTTTCAGCATTAGTCTATGTAGTTTTTATGGTCGGCCGAAGTGTGTCTCCACTGAGTCTCTGTGCTACCATGCACTTAGCGATCTACGCCTGGTCTGGAGCTCTTGTTAATCTACGACGATTTTCAAGTGTCTCTTTAGCTACGATGGTTTCGGGAAACGGCCCGTACAACTAAGATCCATCGTACGATGGACTCTACGATCAACTTAGACTTACGATGCTTTCGGGAAACGCAGCGCTGGTTAATCTGAGCTCAATGCTGATAATGTGCAGTACTGTGTAACAATTGCGTGTAACCAAGTGAAATCTGATTTACAGTTACACTTACAGTAACACTGTCATACAGTTAGATGTAAAATGTAATACCTGACAGATGTGATGTTTGACAGTTGAATTGATGTGTGTTCCAGAGGTGGACTGTGGCCACCCCGGCTGCCCTCCTTATGGTGTCCTGTACGGGGACAGGTTTACGTTTGGCTCTACAGTGCAGTACACCTGCAAAGGTGATCGAGAACTCATAGGAGAGGCCTCTCTCACCTGCCAGCTCAACAGACACTGGAGCGCTCCATTGCCTCACTGCTCAGGTAAGACCCCCATATCTAGCCGTGTGTAATGTACATAGTCAACATTGTACAGTATTTCCCCAAGGAGTTTTTTCAGGGGGGGTGGCAGACCACCCGAAACAACAACTAGTGTCGCGGAGCGGGTGTGTTACGGATACATGGTGTGTCAAAGACGCGGCGCGCAGTTGGCGGTTGTTTATATCTGTGGCTTTCTACAGTGAGATTAAATTAAACGAGTGCACATACATTTGGTTAATAAATATAAACAACATTTAGACTCCACAGATGCTGGCTTTGCGTGAATTGTGTCTTCGGATTTTGTTGTTTTTTAAACTTTTAACTCAATTTTTTATGTTTATGCTTAGGAATGCACAGAAATAGAAATGTCTTGGCCAAAACTGAACTAAATGAAATACTTGTATTGTGTTGCCGAATGCTGAATACCAAACACGTTTTTTTTGCAGTAAAATGTTTTTGGGGCACTATTTTTTGCCATTGCATAAATTAAATAGCCTAAATGTGCTTTTTGTCATGCTTTTCAAAGACTATATATACTACAAAACTTCAATTACAAAATATGTACACATATTAGACATTATTCCAACAAATCACAATATACCTAAAAAAAAGAAATGTGGCCATCTGTGAGCTCCCCTCCTTGAATAGCCTATATTAGGCACAACTGCTGAAAGAATGTTACCTACTCTGTCTGTACACACAAAAAGTGCTTTAAAATGAGGATGAACCCACAACAAATGCTCATCCTAGACCAAGGGTAGGCAACCCTGGTCCTAGAGAGCCGCTGTCCTGCATGTTTTAGATGTTTCCCTGCTCCAGCACACCTGATTCAAATGAATTTGAACCAGGTGTGCTGGAGCAGGGAAACATCCAAAACATGCAGGACAGCGGCTCTCTAGACAGTGGTTGCCTACCCCCGTCCTAGACATAAGCCCACTTAGCCTACTTCTTCAGTAGTTTGTTGACGGTCCCTAAACATTTGCATTGGCTAGGTGGCTGGTTGTAAATAAAGACCACTGCATGTGGTGCTAAACCCTGGGTGAACTTGTAGTAAATTCAGCAAGACAAGACAACATAGGCTGTCCAAATATCTGTTGAATATAAAACTTCAAACTAACTTTACCACTGTAATTTTTGCATCTTTCTCTGACACTTTGAAATGCTTCCTCACTGTCAAATTTGCATTTATAAACCTTACGTGCCTCACTCCACGCTGATTACTATTTGATTGCGTCATAAAAAACGTAATTGTTTTGCTAAATTGATTCTGTCTCTTTACTTGTATGGCAGAACACCAAAAGTTTTTAATATCTAGTATTAATCCAAATGTAGTAACATCCCAAGTAAAAGAAGATATAACAGTTAAATCAGTGACCTATGCACTTTTGTAAAGCTCTCTCTTGGAAGTCGCTTTGGATAAAAGCGTCTGCTAAATGAATAAATGTAAATGTAAATCTAATAAAAACAGAGCGATTAAGTACAGGGATATTCCCAGAGGCAAGTAGGGTTAAGTGCCTTGCCCAAGGACACAACGTCATTTGACACGGCTGGGAATCAAACCAGCAACCCTCTGATTAATAGTCTGATTCCCTAACTGCTCAGCCATCTGACTCCTGTTATTATTTCCTCACAAAAATAATATGATAAAGCAGTTTCTGATAAATAAAATGTATAAAATACAAACTTAAAATCTCAAATGTAAAGTCCTTGAAACAAAAACACAAAATCGTAATAATTTATCGGCCATTAGAAATGCCGATACCGATAGATCGGAAAATGCCTAATATCGGCCGATATCGGTCGGGCTCTACTTGCTGTGCATTTGTGGATCTTGCTGTGCATTTGTGGATCGTGCTGTGCATTTGTGAATCATGTTGTGCATTTGTGAATCGTGCTGTGCATTTGTGGATCGTGCTGTGCATGTGTGGATCGTGCTGTGCATTTGTGGATCGTGCTGTGCATGTGTGGATCGTGCTGTGCATTTGTGAATAGTTTTGCTACAATAATGGCCCCATAGTTTACTTCTTTAAACTTTGCAGTTGCAGGATTTTTTTAAACTGAAACTGAATAACAAAGAGATACATAAATACCACGTAAAACAGTGTGGCACAAGGATTGCATGACGCCGAGAGCTAGAATGGTTTAACCGCAATTTTCTAGCTGTGAATTCTCGTGACATTTACAAACATAAATTCAACATACTTTCGAAAATGTCTAAACAGTGTTTATACAACAGCACAGAATAGATACTTATACAAATAATGTCCTAAGCTCGAACATGAAGAAGGCTCTTCGAGGAAGAATTTAACTTAAACCAAAACCAGCGTGTTGCCTGATCCATCAACTAAATGAAAATAAGCCTGCGCGTCTTCCTCAGTGTGGACTGTCCACTAGGTGGCAGTATATATGACAGACATTTCTAGATAAGGCAGAACAGAGGATTTGGGCTTACCATAACGACAGAGTGCTTGGCTGGTCACAGCTATGTCTGGCCTTCCCAGCCTCTAATCAGAGGGGTTATGCAGTGCAACATATTGATTCCCTCTTCAATCTTCATTACTGGCAATGAATGTGCTCAATTTTTGGAAATGTGTAAATGTCTTGAGTTGGAGACCTTATCAGAAAGGGAATGGTACAAAATACAAAAAGCATACGTCATCCCTGAAGTAAATTGCCAGTGGACCCTCCACAATTAAAGTATCATGGCAGCGGTGGGGGATGAGCAGCTCATCCTCTCTGGAGATGCCAGGTATGATAGCCTAGGTCACAATGCTAGTTTTGGCACATACACGTTGCTTGATACAAAATCAAAGCTGGTAGTAGCCCAGGACTGAAGTAAAGAACAGCTACTGGCTTGAGACAGCAGGCCTTGAGTGCTGCCTCATTAAGCTTGCAGACCATGGTGTCTCAATTTCCATCCTGGCCACAGACTGCCACCCATCAGTTCAGAAGATCATGAAGGAACAGCATAGCAGATAGATTCTAGGTTTGCTGACAATGACCAACCGTTGCTATGTTACAAGAAACAAGGAACCAATCCGATTGGCCAACGCTCTTCATCACTTTATTTAAGAGCTAGAAAACAATTTTCGGCTCGAATTTGATAGGGTTGAATTTTTTTGAGTTTAATTTTTAAAGATCGATTTTTTTAGGCTCGAATTTAAGCAACCTGAATTTTATTTTACATTGAAATATATTCAGATGAGAATTCAGTGTTGTTTACATTTCAATATTAAGTATTCGATGCCTTTTAAAATTCAAAACATTATGGCACTGATTTGCTTCCATACATAAGAATCTTAAGAAGTGTACAAGTGTAACTCATACTAAGGGGTTAAAAATTTTAAAGATTTAGAATGAAATAAAATATAAAATGGCTTCAGTACAAATAGGGGAACATAGTTCAATATGGCAATATCTTGATAACTTCAAACTTTTTTCTGTTTCTCATTCTGTCTTTCATTCTTTAATACTTTTAACGCTGAAAAATTTATGAAAGTCAATAAGATACTCTTTTCATCACTCTTTTTTTCTCCTTTTTCAACAGTAAGAAAATATCGCAATGCATAACAATGACAGATATAGGCCTACTTTTAATACTTTTTCTGACAATTTTGTTTTTTTAAATCTTTGTAAAACCTTCTTTGTTATTCAAGCCATCAAAACAAAATAGTTTTAACTGCATTCAGCAAACACACACATTTTCTTTAGGAAATGTACCTTTCTAGTTTTATATTGTTTTTACACAAATGAAGAAGCAATCTACTTAACCAACCCCCAACCAGCTAGCGTTCTCGTCAGCATTCAGTAATGTCCTGCTCCAGAGTTGGTGTAACAGTGAGTAGCCTGCCCTCACCATCTACCTAGATTTAGGACACTTCTCTGTAAGCTCTAAATGTCCCTCCAAATCCCAGCTCCCTTCATCTTTCCGTCATTGCTAAGTATTCCTGCATTTAAGTTAAATCTCTTTACCACTGTGTCTGTGTGTATACCCTGTTGAATTCCATGACCCAGAAATAGAGTGTGTTAGTCATAGTTGTTGCACAGTGGGGTGTTTCTGAGGCTGATACAACTGAGTGTGTCTCTGGTGGGCTTTGGAAGCTCCTCCCAGGAGCATATCTCCACTCCACTGGCTAACCTTGCTTCGTGGCATTTTTATTAGAAAAATTCTCAGTCTCACTTTTGTAACTCTGTGGTGTTCTTACACATAGTTTGTCGTGGTACTCTAGTTAAACCTGTTCTCAAATAGTAAGCTACCACCCAGTCAGCTTTTTGTTTCGATATTGCTTCTACAGCATTACGTGCATCATCGTGTAAAGGTATAGTATGTGTATATTTTTTGTTTCTGGTCAGACATAAAAATGACACAAAATGTGGTCTGTCATTAATTTATACACCAACCTGGATCAGCTCCAGACCCTTGACTAACTTGCAGAGTTGGTTTTTTTGACAGCATGCTCTGGTTCATAATCGAGAGAGGTGTCACCTTCTCACACCAAAACATTATCAGTTGGCCTTTCCCTTGTCGACTCTTTTATTTTATCTCCTGTATCCCCCATGTTGCGTGACTGACTTGAAAGGCTTATTATCTCCCTCACAAAAGGAAACGATGGACAGACATTTATTCAGATTCACACCTAATCTACCATGGTCTCAATTAGTGACATTATAACTGTAACATCACATGGCAAGCAAGGCTGCTTTACCTTAACAGGAAAGGCTAATGCAGTGCTGGCAGCTGAAGCCATATACACACATGCTCACATACACATACACTGACCTATAACATGATTTACAAACATGTGGGTTGAGAATTTGACTTGTGTAGACTGCCATGGCTCTTTAAAAAGAACACATTAAACAGTATTGCTGCGGATCCTCAAACCACATACAACTGTATCTACATACAGCAGTACTGTATATCCACCAGCAAAGGGAGTCTGAATAGTAAAATATTTAATTAGGTATGATCTTGGGGGGGATTTTACAGGTGGGACTGGCAATTTAGCCCATAGCTAGCATGATGTCTTCTATTTCTAGATCTAGATAAGGTTACCGGTAGTACTATCTGAACCTCCATCAGAGACACTGACTGTCTCCCCACCTTCAAGAATAGGCTCAAGACACACTTGTTCCGGGAATACAACGGTACCTAGGAAAGATCTGCTGGACATGATGTTAGTTTCTTCCAGGATCACAAGGACTCTGACTTAGAGAGCTGCTGCTCTTGTCGGTTAGCTGTAACTGATTAAATTATTGTACTCGCTGTGAGGTAGTTTACTGTTGTTTGCTCTTCCACAGGTGCACTTTTAGATTCATGTTGTCCAATTGTAACTTGTTTAACTTCATGCTCTTATGATTTTTCCCTTTGGCACTTCACAATGTATGATTCATGTTTGACTACTTGCAATGTTGGGGATATCTCGTTGTTATGATCAGTGACCTATGCACTTTCGTAAAGCTCTCTCTTGGAAGTCGCTTTGGATAAAAGCGTCTGCTAAATGAATAAATGTAAATGTAACTAGAGCTAACAACATGATATTTACTTGTCCCACAGGACAAGTTCAAACTAAAAATAAAATGCCACGTTACTTGCACTGGCCAACTTGCAAATACTGAGGATAGCCTACCGTAGCTGAGTTAGCCAATGTCGTTAGGGGAAATGATTGCGCGGGACCGTTGGAAATATTTAGAACTCACGCATTTAAAGGATAATTGCTAAAATAACTTTCAAACGTTAAAATAACATTATATAACAGATAATCTTCGAAAAATACTTAGCTCTCTTAGTGCTCTCTTGGAAAGGGGATGGGAAAGGGGAAGGACAAAGGGTGTTAGGTTGTGTTTTCTCGTAGATCCGAAAAACCGCGGCTGACATGTAAAAACCAAGCCTTGGTTTGTGTGTTAAACAATTCGGTTTTTTCGCGGTTCAGTTTTGCACCCCTTGTATGTATATATATATATAAATAAAGCTCTGGAAAAAAAATCCGACGACTGCACCTTTTTCTTTCTTTTCGTACATTTTTTTAACTTTTGAGTGAGGAACAGAAGGGTTCAATTTAAGAACTTTCCTCATCTAATTATTTGGAAAGGAAAGAAAAAGGTGCAGTGGTCTACATTTTTTACCAGAGCTGTATATTCTGTTCTTCGTCCATCCCCTGTTTCATGTTAAAGATTTGTTTGAGAGAAAGGTTCCATATCATTTTCAAAGATAGCAGAGAGATGGTGGGTATAGTGTTCTTTCTGCATTCTGCAGATGTCCCCTGTGTATAGGACAGACTCCTGACTCCCTCACAGTGTTCTATGCTTGACTTGCTCTTCATCACAGTATGAAATGTTCCCTCTCATCTCTGCCGCCTCAGAAAAAGTCCCAGATTTCCACAAGAGAGGCCCCTGATGGGGATGGGAAACGTGAGACATTTCTCTGCTAATACTTAGCAAAGATGGTATGACACTTGTACGGAAGTTTCCTTGTTAATTTATAATAATGTGAGGGAGCTTACTGTTCATACGAATCCTGCCACACATGATTGATTTAACTGGCTTCTTTATGGACCTGGATGTTCCGTGTCAGTTGTAATGGGAAGTTATCAGTTGACGTTGCTGGCTTCAGGACAATTGTTCATTGTTGCGTTGTGTTTTATGATTGCTCTGTGGGGAGGGACTTGAAGGAGCAATGCCCGAGCAGCAGTCTTGTTTAATCTGTTCTCTCTCTCTCTTTAGGTGACACTGCAGGAACCTGTGGGGACCCAGGCACCCCTGTCCATGCCAGCAGAGAAGCAGGCAATTTCAAACTGCGCAGTAAAGTGCGCTTCATCTGTGTGTCGGGCCACACGCTGTACGGCTCAGCTGAGAGGATCTGCTTTCCCAATGGGACCTGGTCAGGAAGACAGCCCTTCTGCAAACGTGAGGGCAAGGGCTTTTTCAGAAGGGCTGAAAGACAATTCAAGCATGACAATGAACCTCTAAGACCACCCTCTCCTCTCCGCACATACACATAAAATGCTATACATCAGGGGTGGGGAACCTTTTTTCTGCCAAGGGCCATTTGGATATTAATAAAATAATTCGGGGGCCATACAGAATTATCAATTTAAAAATGTGCCTGCTATATTTGGTCAAACATTTAATTAACTCACCCCTAATGTGATGGCTGGAACTGCTTCTCTTTGGTGAGGTGTGATGTTAGATGCACTCTTTCTGGGGGGGTATCATGATTACGGAAAGGGATCGTATTCTTTTTTATATTGCTACTGCTTATCTATGGAGCTAGAAAGCTGACAAAAGTATCTGAATTTGAATATGAAATAACTAAAATATTTGTATGTCGAATTTCATAAAACTGAAATATTTTGCTGTTGAATATATAATATCTGAAATATTGGCATGCCAAATTTAATTAAACTGAATTATTTTGATCCAGAAATACACATTTCTGAAATTCAGATTGCGGGAATTCAGATTATTGAAATTCAGATTACGGGAATTCAGATTATTGAAATTCAGACTGCGGGAATTCAGATTTTGTCTGAACTAGGCCAAAGGTGAAACAGCTTGCTTACACAGGGAAAGATAGACGACTTTAGAACGACCAACTTTACTGAAATCTCACTTAGCAAATGAACATATAGCCTATAGGCTGAACATTGACTTTGATAGGAATATAAGGAGACAATAAAAAACAATATGCTTGATCACCAAATTGGGCTATTAGCAATAGCTCGTTGATTCAACACTTGACACTTAATTCAAACTGGATTTTCTGTGTGGGTATTATAATGTAGAGACACAATTCAAATTTACGATTTGATATCAGGCTGGATGTTGATGCCATCAAGCTCTTAAAAGAACTTCAACACAGAAAAGACAGAACAACGGAATAGAGAAATATATAGGCTACAGCTTTGCCAGTTCTGCGTCTTCCATCGGTCTTCGCCGCCCTCCGACTCTGTCTCGACTATCTGAATATTCGCAGTCTGAATTTCAGCAATCTGAATTTCAATAATCTGAATTCCCACAATCTGAATTTGAGAAATGTGTATTTCTGGATCAAAATAATTAAGTTTTATTAAATTCGGCATACAAATAATTAAGATATGATATATTCAACAGCAAAATATTTAAGTTTTATGAAATTCGACATACAAATATTTCAGGGGTCTCATTTATGTATATATATATATTTATAACGTTGCGTACGTGTAACTGGTGTGAACTGGTGAAACTCACTCCTCAGGTATGTAATGGGCCGCCCGCGTCAACGAAGAGCTAGCTTTTCTTTGGCGTAGTTGGTAGTGGTTGCGCTTGGAAGTTGAGAGGTGGCAGATTCGACTCCCCGTGGGAGTGAACATTGGCCAGATACCTCTGACGGAGCTTGCAAGACCACGTCCGTTACATACACGTTACATATGCACAAAACCTGGCTGAAAATGTGCGTATGCCACTTCCCACGCAAAGGTTGTGATTTATAAAAAACTAACTTGAAAATGTGCGGTATACTCCATGCAAACTCTGACCCATCCGTAGGCCTACGCACATTTTGGAGACAGTGGGAATTGGCCACCAGTGATGCCGGTAACGCGCTACTTAGTAACGCGTTACTCTAATCTGACCACTTATTTCAGTAACGAGTAATCTAACGCGTTACTATTTCCAAACTAGTAATCAGATTACAATTACTTGTCCAAGTCACTGTGCGTTACTATTTTGTCATTAATAGTAAAATATATATTTGATTTCTTCTTGTGTCTCTGGGAGTGAAGTCATGTAGCGTATGCGACAATTTAGTCACGTTTTCAGCATGAGGGTCACGTCATGTGTAGCTATAGGCTACATAGACCTACTACGCAGCGACACAAACAACGGAGGAGGAGAGAGAGCGATGTGCATTTTCGAGTTGGAAATACAATCACTATTTTGAGTATTTGTCAGCTAAAGATGGAAATATCATGGTTCGTTGTACACTCTGTGCTGGTGGCGACAAAGTGCTATCAAGCTACAAAAGCACAACGTCAAATTTGAAGAAACATTTGGAGTCGCAGCACTCCACATTCAAATTTACAGAGCAAATCCCGTTTCTGTGACTAATGTACAACCACGGGTTACTCCTTTGTTGTTCGAGGAAGTACACAGAGCAGCGCGCAGGAGTGTCTGAGATCCAGGGCCAGAACACCAGAGGGCTGGTCTGTATAAATGTTGGGGCGTGACAAAGTTGATGCTGCAACTACAACACTGTTTCAAAACCTAGCGTTTGCAAGTTGTGGTTTCAAAATAGTAGTGAGAAGTGAAATGTTGATAGGAAAGAGATTTCAATGGACTTTGAGGTTCACTGTAGGTCTATTTTACACACAAACTGTCATTTTTCAACTATGACAAGGTAAAATCGGTTTTGCAATCAATCGCCCCTTTCAGGGCACCTTTAAGCCTATTAGGTTTGAAAACCATCCTTTAAAATTTGATTTAGTGACACAAACATATTGAGGCAATGTGGACATGTACATGAACACCCCTTCAGCCATGTTGTATTTGATTCAATTGTCCTAAGTAACATTTAAAAAATACATCAATTTAACATATCTGTACAAAATTCAAGTCAATTGGATCTTTAGTTCAAGAGAAGAGGAATTTTGAAGTTTTTCTGAACAGGAAAACAGGTACAGGAAAATCCATCATGGCGGACCTTATGGGTCCTTGAGACTTTATTGTTCCTCATGAAAAATGAGGCATGTAAACCAAGTTTCAGAAGAATTGGAGCAATGGGGTTGCAATGCCATCACTTTGAAAAGTGGACATTTGTGCGTGGCCTGTGGCGCCTCCTTAAGGTCTGATGAAGGTTTATCCTAATAAACACTCATACACTACAGTACAACACTGCACTATTAGCTGCTCAGGTTGTGCACTGCACCTTTTTCTTTTATTTAAAAAAGGTTGAGAACCGTTCCTCACTCAAAATTGTACTTCTCAAAAAATTTAAAGAGAAAGGTGCAGTGGTCTCTACATTTTTTCAGAGCTGTATATTGGAGGGTTTCAAACGGAAATTGAAGTAAATCTCTGACAATCTTGTATTTTTGGTCGGCAAACTCTCAGCCTAACAATATCTACAGTGTCAGTTTTAATCTGACAGGCTGGTGCACTCTCAACCCTGGTCCTGCACTGGAGCTGATTTAAAGATTGTTAGCTCTCCAGTATCCCACCAGGGGGTGTTCACTCAAGCCAAGATGATTTTCTCTCTCAGCTTTTCCCTCGCTTTGATGAAAGCGTGTCATCTGTTAAACTGTAACTTGTCATCCAAGTTTCCCAATTTATTGAAACTATGGGAATTTTGGCCCAGGATTTATTAGTGACCCCCTATGTGCGTCTCCACTAATGGATGCGTTCTGTGGCCAATGACTTCCTACCTCTAGAATCATTTTCTAATTTTCCAGACAATTAAGTGATTGAGGGGGCAAGTCAGTTATACAGTCAGTAATGAAACATAATAGGAAAGAGAAAACTGTTGACAATTTCTATTTTACAGAGAAATATGGCCTCTGTGTGTGGGAGTGTGTGTGTGCATGTGTGTTTTTAGACTTCTTTAACAAATGTATTCAATGTTCTTCTATTCTTCTGTTCTGTAGCAATGCAGTGTGGGAATCCAGGAACCCCTGCCCACAGTAGGATATTCCGAATTGATGGCACAACCTTCTCCCACTCAATAGTCTACTCCTGTATGGACGGTTACCTCCTTTCAGGCCTGCCCACACGTCAGTGTCTGGCCAATGGCACATGGTCCAGCACTGCCCCAAACTGTACCCGTAAGTGTTTCCTTCCTGCCAATAGAAACAGTAAAAAAAAATGGTACTTCTCCTTCTATATAGTAATTAAAGCAATGAAGAGATGTATGATCTGAACATTTCAATTTGGAAGTTAAATTAGTGTCCCCAGGAATTAAGAAACCCTCGAATAGAGAGGGTGGGCTACAGCAACAGGAAGACAGAGGTGGAGAAGCAAAATGAGGAACAATAAAGAGAGTTTGTGTTCAGATATGCAGAAGGCAGCTTGAATGGCAGTTTTTTTCAGGATATTTCACCCCCTATTATCACCCAGATGCTCGCAACTGCTTCACTTTAGATCTAACCGACCAGTCCAGGGACACAAATACTGGGGAATGCTTGGCTCATTATGCTTCCATTTAGAGAGCCTGCCATTGTTCATGAGTTATTAAGTTACAAGATCAAAGCCACACAGTCAATGAGACAAAAGGTTTGACAGAGCACTGGGAGCAGTTGTGATAGGGTTTGCTGAACACACCTATTGGATTTCTCAGCTCGGCATATTCCCCTTACCAATCTGCTGTTTAGAGTTTTCTATGTGGCTGTATGTGTGTGTGTAGGGGAGAGGGAGGATCTGTTCAAATACATTTTGGAAAACTGACAGCACACAGCTTAATGATACACTGGTAACAATACACATAGCATTATCATCTGCTGCCAGTAGGCACTGAGTCATTATCAGGCACCATGAGAAGAAGAGAGTGGTGGACCGGGAGCAGGGTTGTAGAACACCTCATCACACCTCAAGTTATGATTGTGTAGCAGCCAAGTGAGTGATGACTGGCTGCCAAAATATGCTAATGTTGTCACAAGGTAATGTAAGTGAAGAGATGAATGAGATGCAAGTATCTATTTGAGGTTGCTGATTAGACAGCCTCAAAAACTAAGAAGCTAGTTTGTAAATATGTAAGCTACTCTAGGACATGTCTGACTTGATACTGTTTCTTTACCTTAATATTGTTTTAATAATCTTATGCTAGAAATAAGTATACTCTATTGTTTTCTCTTAATCTTGTCCATGTACCCATTTGTGTGTGTCACCTGAGCAGACTTTGAACCCCCAACTTGAGCCTCAAAAGCCACACACTATTATTAACATAACTCTCACTCTACACCCTTTTCCCACCCCCACCCCATAACAGTAATCACCTGTGGCGATCCAGGTGTGCCTGGCAATGGAATCAGGTTTGGGGACGACTTTGCTGTGGGGCATAACGTGACGTTCATGTGCCAGCCAGGGTTTGAGATGGAGGGATACTCTGGTTCCGGTTCTGTCACCCACATCTGTACCCACAACAGCACCTGGAGCTCCACCTTGCCTACCTGCAAAGGTACACCAATGTTGATTGATGAATAGAGAAACTCTTTTGAGCTTTTTGTCAGATTGACACAGTTACTCATCCAATTCTACCTTTGACATTGATGGACACAACTTTTTATCTTATAATTTAGCGAAGCAGATTGTCTCCCTGAGGGTTGTGACTTTCAACACAGTGGCATACAATGGCTTATTTTCTGTACACAGAAAGAACGTATTTATACTTGGAGAGTATTCACTCAAAGTGCTTTTGTAAAACCCTAGGCTGTACTGTACATAATGTGTGTGCAGAGTAAGAAGTAGTCTCCCATTTACTGTTTCACTTTACTTTTAATTGAGATTACCACCAAACTTAGCATGCACTGAAAGGGAGTCACCCTTATGAACTGTATAGCAGCACAGTGACCAACTCTAAAAGGTGAAAGGATGTGGTTTTTAGGTTACATTCCAGCTGCAATAAAAGAAAGGAGGAGAGTTCCATATGACATGAAGATACAGAAAACTCACTAAGTACACGATTACTGAGGACAAAATCTTAGAGCCCTTTGCTTCCCTTCCATTCCCTCCATTTCCTCAAAGAAGAACTCGCAACACACCACACAAAACTTTCCCCCAGCCCAAAGCTCTCCTTCGGAACATCCATTCTGAGACTTGCACATAACTCCTGGTAATATCTCATAGCTGCTTCATTATTCAGCCTTTCTATCAAAGGTAATAGAAAGAGAGAGTGTTGGACCCTTCGAGTGGCACCCCCAGGCTGTCATTGACTCAGCTTCCTGGAAAGACCTGAGAACTTATGTTACTGCTGTGTGCGTGTGTGTGTCTGTGCTGGTGGTGTTGAGGAGATGTGAGGCCTCAGGGTACCATCTTTTCAGCCTGGAACATAAATACACCCACTCAAACTCATACACATGTAGTCAAGCAAAAAGAAACAAATCACCTACTCAAACAAAGACACACACACATATGCACACCCCAAGGGTCTGAGTGCTGTCAGTTATCGCTGACCTGTATGCATTAGTCAGTGAGGCTCCCTTTTCCCGCCAGCTTTTTATTTATCTCTCTCTGGGGTCAATTAATAAAAGAGAGACTTGGGAATGATTGGATTATTAATTTGGTCCTCTATATTAATGCTACCACTTCTGCTGAACCAAAGAGGGGTGTTTGGAGGTAACTTGGCAGCCTCTATGCATATATGTTTGCCAGAGACGATCAGAGTCTGAAAGTTTGTAGATTGAATACGGTCGTAATCACAACTTTTATTTTCCTCAAAGTGTTGCACGGAAGGTTGGAGCGAGAGAATGATTTTTCCGCCAGAGAGTGAAAACAATCCCTTTTGAAGAAACAGTCGTTTTTTGGTTACCGCCTGATTGCATTTAACTTGATGGTTACGGATTGAGGCAGGTTGAGGGATTTGATATTGTCATGATGTGAGGAACACATCTGTCATCCAGGCTCAGTCCAGGCGAGTTCCCTTCTTTCTCTATCTCTCTTCCTCTCTTTCTCTCTCTTGCTTCTCTTGCTGTGTAACCAAATGTGTAACTTTGGTGTGTGTGTGTGGTGGTGTGTGTGTGTGCGTGTGCGTGCGCTGGCGCGGTGCGTGTGGTGTGGTGACATTCTGAGCTTGTAGCAGCATCATCACTCAGCTTGAGTTCCAGGTTTAGCATGTTCAGCTGAGATGCATTAATGCTACTTAGGATTTCAAAACTGGGACAGTTATCACATCTTAATCCGCAAGGCCAGCATTAATATGAAGGTAATAGTTTGGAGGTAGTGGCAACTTGATTACTATTGTTCTCATCAGGGGGTGACATACAACCACTCTGTATCTAGCTGGAAGTTTAATCTCGGTAATTCACATGAACTGCCTTATTCAGAGGCTCAAGAGCTTTGGTACACTGTGCCCCACTTGGAGTGTCTTTATTTATTTATGACTATCAAGGAGAAACAAAATGATACCAGCCCGAACAAAGCACACAGCAAGAATGCAAAAGTCCCCTAAAAATCTGGTATAGATAGCAGAGAGTCTAATTCATGATTTTAACCACTAAACCTATCCCTCACGTTACTTGTACAGTATGTGAAAATATGTGACACGGTCCAGTGAAAAGTGGCTCTTGCCGGCATTCTATATTGTCCGCTTTTTTTAAAACAGTTTTTATTTTCTTGCGTATTACAAAAGAAGGTCAGTACCAGGGGCAGTACCACACATTCAGGGGCAAAATATTATTGGAGGAAAGATTGCAATAAATTGTCTGTCTGTCCCAAGTTACTAACTCTTGTTCTTGTTCTCCCCAGTGGTTACATGCTCTCCACCCCCACCTGTTGCTAATGGGAATCTGGAGGGCACTGTGTTTGAGTGGAGCACCAGCGTGAGTTACAGCTGCTTGCCAGGCTATGAGCTCTCTTTCCCAGCAGTACTTACCTGCGTGGGGAATGGCACCTGGAGAGGAGACTTGCCTCAGTGTCTACGTGAGTCAACACCCCATAGAGGCTTTCTAGAGCACTTCGAAGGAGCGCAAAAGTGGACACACACTGTACATTGCCGTAGAGACACAGTATTTGTGTATTCATCTGTTGTTCTAGCTGCTACTTAGTTCTTTTAATCACTAAAATACCTATGCAATGCGAGAAGGCTCTTCAAAACAGATTTATAGGAACATGTTTACAGTTTGTGACGTTATGAGGATGTATAGAATATATCATAACGTAAATGCCGATTTGTATTTTAATGATTGGGGATGAAGGTGCTGAACAAATGTAATGCAACAGAAGTGATCATCTCTGCATTAAAGCATTACCTAGCCATTATCAAAAGCAGAGTATAACCAAAACAGGGTACCCAATAGTTATCAGTAACACAGACATATGTATTCTCACTGGTACTGTAGCACCATTTATGTCGGACAACAAGAACAAACAAGTTGGTCTGTGAAGTTCACATGTCTGAGAGTGGGGTTCTTACATCAGTATGCAGATCCAGTTTTTAATGTATCAGAAGCATAGATAATTCATGAAATAATAAAACGTTTGAGGCTCTAAAGTTGTCCTCTCCAGGCACAATTCATATGCACCAGTTAGTTTTGGCCAGGGGCCATCTCCGTTATATTTCCATAAAACAGAAGATCATGACGGAGTCTCTGAAAGCCTGTGAGTGATGTGCATATCACCTGTTTGGTGACTATCATCTCCCTCCCCGCACCCTTGATTTGCCTATGGAATACAGACACCGATTTTGTTTCGTTTAGAAAAGTCAAGACCATCACACCCATGAGATACATCTACATATTTCTTTGTTGGCCCGTGAAATATTTGCTTGGCTATTTGCTGCAGGGGAGAATCAGTTGTCAGACATTGAGACAAATATCAGGAAAGTTGATATGTTCATGCAGTGCTGCTAGACAATAGTAACGTTGTTGCTTACTGGATCTTCCTCTATCACCAGTATTCCCATCCCCTGCTTATGTGGAGGTATTCTGTAGTAATGTCGTTGAGACGCTGTTTCCTGGCTGCGCTTAGAGCAGAGCGAGCTAGCAGGAACTTATCTCTGGCTCCAGACCCTCTGTGTGGAACAGATGTCAGGTTGGAGACCAATTATTGACTTGATCCCTTTCGTGCTAGCTTCTCAGGGCTGCTAGTGTGATGGAACGCCAAGACTCTCTGGTCCCTCTGCTTTCTCATAAAGCAGACTAAAGTCTCAAGCAAAATAGTCCCCTTGCTGACAAGTATGAAGTGATGGGGAAGACTGCTGATTCCACTCTCCTGTGGTGCTAATCCATTTGATGAGGTGTACAGTGAAGGAGGGTTGATCCGGGGATGGTGCCGGTACTGAAGCCCCCTCAGAGAACCATGGAAAGGTTCTAGAATGATCAGCGCAGATGGCTTCAGCTGTTTTAACCCCGGGCCACTGTCAGAAAATGTAATTTTTTGAGAATAATTATTTGGATCTAAATTGGGGTGAGTCAACCCTATGCGCTCTTGAGGCCACTGATACTACAGTAGGAGAATTTACTGCATTCCCACAAGCATTAACTAGTGGTTTGGAATGATTGAAATCCTATTTGAGTTGAATTCTTCATGAAAGATGCCAACACAGTATCTGCTTTTTCACCATAAAAAATGGCCAAGCCAACATGTCATGTTACTGCAGGAGTGACCAAGTGTTTTTTTGTCCTTCCAGCCGAGTTCTGTGGAGATCCGGGGACCCCAGCCCAAGGCAGGAGAGAGGGACGTAGTTTCATATTCAAGTCAGAAGTGACTTTCAGCTGCAATGCTCCCTATGTCCTGGTGGGCTCAGCTACACGTGTATGCAGGGAGGATAGCACCTGGAGTGGGTCACAGCCACGCTGCATTGGTAGGCTACAATAACTATCTGCAAAAGGTTCATTTATTATCATGTCATTTCACCACAGACTTAAAACTGGATTAGCTCGCAAAGCTAAACTTGAGTTTGGTAAATTCTTGAAAATGTTGTCTGGTAAAATGAAGCCATCTCTGTTCCTTCCTTCATTAAAGCTAGTTCTGCCATGATGATTAATAGCTTCTTACTCCATTTATTTGATTCTATTGTTATTATCTAAAATACAGTACACATTCTCCTTTGTACTAGATCCCAGCAGGAGTAGCTGTGAAAACCCAGGAACACCTGAAAATGGTTCTATGAATATTAGCGTGGGTTTCAAGGTACAGTACACAAACTTACCATACCAGGGGCCTCATTTATAAAACTGTGTAGAATTAACATGAAAACGTTGCGTATGAACGACAAATATCTGGAAATTAAGCGCATGTGTGCAACTTTCTTGTCCCACCCAAGTAACGCCCATAATTGCCTATAAATGGTCACTGACATGCCCCAAATTAATATTAATAGGGTTAGGGTTAGTAACATTCTCAGGTGTGGTATGACACTGTGCATTTGCATCTGCCTGACTGAAGCAACAGCATCAGTTTCAGCCTAATTTGTCTGCATGTTCACCTAATTATTTATGATAATACAATTCAGAACATGTAACAACTGTTGAATTATTATAGATTAAATCAAATATTATTCCTGATTAAACTGTACACATATTTGAGGGGATCTTTTGCATAAACAGATATCTCAGTTTTTATTTATCGGAAATCATGCACTCCAGTGACCACATGTGAGGAGATAATTTGATTTATTTTTCACAATGCTATCAACTACCAGTTTCATCCTTCTGCCATCGGAGTGGCAGTTTTCCATTTCTCAAAGTTTTGAGTTGAGTTGCCATGAACCATTAAAAAAGTGCTCCCCAAAAAACACACCCTGTTTATTTCTGGGTTGAACCATTAAATATACACTCACTGGCCACTATAATAGGTAGACCTCGCTAGTACCAGGTTGGGGCCCCTTTTGCCTTCAGAACTTCGTGGGATACTTTCAACAAGGTGTCGGAAACATTCCTCTGAGATTGTGGTCCATATTGACATGATAGCAGTAGTTGCTGCAGATTTGTCGGCACATCTATGATGCGAATCTCCTGTTCTACCACATCCAAAGGTGCTCTATTGGATGGAGATCTGATAA
Source organism: Mallotus villosus (assembly GCA_903064625.1). Lineage (NCBI taxonomy): Eukaryota > Metazoa > Chordata > Actinopteri > Osmeriformes > Salangidae > Mallotus > Mallotus villosus. The sequence continues at coordinate 51,121 of CAEFZP010002313.1, read as the reverse complement.
CTGTGGAGGCCATTGGAGTACAGTAAAATCATTGTCATGTTCAAGAAACCAGTTTGACATGATTTGAGGTTTGGGACATAGTGCATTATCTTGCTTTTGGTGAGTTTGTGCGAATTGTAGCCTCAGTTTCCTGTTCTTAACTGACAGGAGTGGCACCCAGTGTGGTCTTCTGCTGCTGTAGCCCATCTGCTTCAAGGTTCGACATGTTGTGTCTTCAAAGATGGTATTCTGTATACCTTGGTTGTACGGAGTGGTTATTTGAGTTACTGTTGCCTTTCTATCATCTCGAACCAGTCTGCCCATTCTCCTCGGACATCAGCAAGGCATTTTCATCCACACAACTGTTGATCATTCTCTGTGAACCCTAGAGATGGTTGTGCCTGAAAATCCCAGTAGATCAGCAGTTGCTGAAATACTCAGACCAGCCTGTCTGGCATCAACAACCATGCCACGTTCAAAGTAACTTCTTCTCATTCTGATGCTCGGTTTGACCTTTAGCAAGCTGTCTTGACTACGGGCCCTATTTAAACGATCTGAAACGCAAGTAACTTTGTGGGCGCTGGATTTATGCCTTTTTTCACATCTTCATCTCTGGAAGACAACACAATGATTTCCGTTGTGTGGTAATTGTCAGAAATATTAATCTATCAAGCATTGCACAGTCAGTCGGTGAACAAGTTTAAGAAAGCTTTATTGCTTGCAGCCGCAAGCCATTGTGCTACAAGTTTGTCTGCTAGCATGTTGTGTTGCTAGCTATTTAAACAGCAGCGCTCTTGACTGTTATTGGCTAAGACAAAGCATGCAAATGTTCCATGGCTCTTCTTCATTGGCTCCTCTGCATAGACTTGGCGCGCGTGTGTGTGTGCGTGTTTGAGTGTGTGCTTGTGTGCGCTCTGTGATGGTGAATTTCTTATTTGCACTGTGATGATCTGAATAGTCAAGGAGATGCGGTTCAATACAATTTATTTAGATTATACAAGTACATACTATTAAACAAAGCTTTGCTGATCAGTCGACTACGGAGGAGGCGCTATTCGCACAAGTCGTTCGTAGGAGTGATGAAGACAATAAGGAAAGGTCTTCCTTATAAGAACAAGGGACAGATGTTAACAATCAATCAATACATTGGTCATTCTGATTGGTCAGCACTGGTCAGTGACAGGTTAAGATAATAAAACCCCTAGGCCAGTGTTCCATGCCCTTTGATGTAGTTTCTCTATCTGTTATACAAACAGGACACCAGCCCCAATATCCTGTATGCAAATGTATGCGCGTTGTGCACACGCTACATTATGGCCAAGCATGTGCCCTTAAAATAGAATAATGTGCCACTGACTTTAGATAACCTTTTTCCTAGTCTGTGGCGGAATTGTTTTCTGAAACTGCAAAATAGCACCAGGCAGTAGCGGACTGGCCATCGGGAGCACCGGGAGAATTCCGGATAGGCCGAAGCACTTCTGGGCCGGAAGGCCGCTTACCTTATAATAGTTTTTACTAGCCTACTAATAAAAATGTTGGCAGAAGATTGAGCGACACGGTTGGCCAGCAACACGGTTGGCCGGCCCCCCTTTCCCCCAGGACGGTTGGTCTATTCCAAATAAATGTATGCAGCCCTTAGTGCCGCTTACACACACCAGTGACACTGACAGATCGAAATCTAGCTAGTAGAGACAATATAAAGATGGAAAACCAGGCTAAGAAACGTAAACGTAATTACCTTCACTAGACAATGTTTTACCAATTGGACAAACGGCTATGTTTGTTTGTTTTACATCAAGCTAAAAAAATCAGCTAAAATCTGCCCCCCAAAAAATTGCTATGCGCGCTCGCATTAAGCCTGGAAATCCCTAACAAGCATCACATCAGGCACATAATTTGCATGCATTAGCAGGGCGCTCGCTGTGGTGGCGTATACAGGACCGGTTCTGGTGGGCCGGTCTGGATCAAAGTCCAGGGCCTATTTTTACTCCCAGTCCGTCCCTGGCACCAGGAAACGTTTGCGGCAGAACACGGCCCCGGGAGCGCAAGTTCATTCCCTAATTTACCAACGTGCGTTTGTGGAGGGAAAAGTCCGCTGTGCGTCGGGTGCAAAATAGGAATGATACATGCATCGGTGTACAAAGTCAATTGCGCTGGGTGCAAGATAGTAGCCTGGTCCTAACCAGACTCTCGTACATTTCATTTGTACAGAGTCTGGCCTCGCGCCATTGACAAACGTTGACTTCCTAGGCGGGTACTCTGTTGAAGTTTAAAACTATTGGATCTGCCCAGAGCCATAACCAATAGCTAGCGTTCGCCTTAGCCAACTCCTTCACCACTACTGTAACGGCGCTAGCTGCCGTAGCTGGAAAATCAAACTTTTCCCGAACCCCGTGGGGAGAAGGGACCACAACATCATTGCCACCAAGAAAACTTTAGTTTCTGGATATTCGGCAGTGTTGCCACAACGGACCGAATAGCTTCGCCCGCATCTTTCTCCGCCGCCATTACGGAACTACAACTAGCGCACGACATCAACGTTATCGTTCTCAGCCACTCCCTCTGTTCGCTGATTGGCGCAAATAGAAAATCTATTTCCAAGATCTGAAATGCCTACCGAAGCACCAGACCTAGTACAGAAGCAAAATCAAAATTGAGCGAAAGTACGTAGGTGGGCAGAGCCAGGCTAGCAAGATAGGGCCCGCCGTCTACATGCGTAAATGCATTGAGTTGCTGCCATGTGATTGGCTCTTTAGCTATTTGTGTTAACAAGCAATTGAACAAATGTACTTAATAAAGTGGCAGATGAGTGTAAGTTCAGGGGACTTTCATTGACCCTTCCACGTTTTTGCCATAAAACCATAAAGTGTTGTTACATTTACATTTACATTTACATTTATTCATTTAGCAGACGCTTTTATCCAAAGCGACTTCCAAGAGAGAGCTTTACAAAAGTGCATAGGTCACTGATCATAACAACGAGATATCCCCAACATTGCAAGTAGTCAAACAATCATACATTGTGAAAAAAACAAAATAAGTGCCAAAGGGAAAAATCATAAGAGCATGAAGTTAAACAGGTTACAATTGGACAACATTAATCTAAAAGTGCACCTGTGGAAGAGCAAACAACAGTAAACTACCTCACAGCGAGTACAATAATTTTAATCAGTTACAGCTAACCGACAAGAGCAGCAGCTCTCTAAGTCAGAGTCCTTGTGATCCTGGAAGAAACTAACATCATGACCAGCAGATCTTTCCTAGGTACCGTTGTATTCCCGGAACAAGTGTGTCTTGAGCCTATTCTTGAAGGTGGGGAGACAGTCAGTGTCTCTGATGGAGGTGGGGAGTTGATTCCACCACTGGGGGGCCAGACAGGGGGAAGAGCTTGTGTTGGGACCGGGCGGTCTTGAGCGGTGGGACCACCAGACGGTTGTCAGAGGAGGACCGAAGGTGGCGGGAGGGGGTGTAGGGCTGGAGGAGAGACATTGATGTAGTCGGGTGCAGTCCCATTCACCGCTCGGAAGGTCAGTACCAGGGTCTTGAATCTGAGCTGGGCCGTATCAGATTCAAGACCCTGGTACTGACCTTCCGAGCGGTGAATTGGTTACAAATGGACAAAACGTCTCTTTCAACTTTTTTGTATAGGTAAGGGGTGGAACCAAAGTGCTATTTCAAAAAGAAAGCACTGCATGCACAGCTCACTGGACCAACTCACTAGCCTGGGAGATCCAAATGGGTGTGGATTTGAAATGATCATGTATTCCTTTGGATGATGTTATGTTGGTGCAAGGACATGCACCCCTAACTCATATTTGATCACAATAGAACACAGAGAAGACACTTCTTTCATTTGTTCAACCTAATTAGTTTTTCTGTTTTTGATAACACTCATTATCCTGAAGTGCAGCTTATTTTGTCCAAGACCTTTGTCCTCTAAGACTATTTAATATTTATCGTCATAACAAAATGTATGTTTACTGTGGTAAATTTCAACACAATTAGGACAGCAGAGAGATTTGCCTAAGTGAAGTAGACCAAGATAAATGTTCACACAGAATCGTTATGCAAACCAACTCTGATGTCAAGCAAAGTCCACTGAATATACAGTAAACAACACAGAATAATGCTTTTCTCACATTTCCAGGGGTCATAATTATTTATTTATAATTACATGAGAGCACTCTTAGACATACATATTCTGCTACTAGATTGTTATATGATGTTATATTGCGCAATGCACAATAGTTGCTTCCCTGATGCCAGCCTTAACCTGTTTGCTGTGACAGTCTACCTGCCTACTTGTGGTTATGTTGTATGTATTGCTGTCATCTATACATATTTAATGTTTATATTGGATAGGGAATGCACCTGTGATGTGTAAATATAGATATTTAGGCCCTATCTGAATGCATAGACATATCTATAAATGGTGTGTTTGTGTGTGTTTTCCAGGTAGGCAGTAAGGTAGAGTTCCTGTGTCAGCAGGGCCACCTGCTCCAGGGCTCCACCACTCGACTCTGCATGCCTGACCTGACCTGGAGTGGCTATCAGCCCAAATGCATCTGTGAGTGTCTCTCTTCTGTCATTCTATCTCTTCTTTTTTCTCTCTCTCTCTCTCCCTCTCTCTCTCTCTCTCTCTCTCTCTCTAACTCTATCTCTCTCTATCTCTCTTTCTTTCTCTCCCTCTCTTTCTTTCTTTCTCTCTCTCTCTCTCTTCGCGCTTTCTCTGTCTGTCTCTCTCACTTGTTCACCTTTTCTCTCTACCAGCCTCCTTTTCACTCCCCTCCCTCCACCACCTCACTCCTCTTCTTCAAAGATTGCTGCCCCTGCCTCAATCAGACTCCCTTCTCTCCAGCCTTTCTGAGTGGGGTCTTGGCAGTGATTACAGTGTGGCTTTCTGTCCACCAGGGAACAACATTTGCCCAACACCTCTGCCTGAGATCCCATCGTTACCTTCACCCTGTGTAGTCAGCAGGTGTTTCATATTTGTAAGGACGTTTCATGCACAGCCATTTATGGCAAATTGACACAGTGCTGCAAAACCTCAATATGAATCTGACTCAGTAGATTACGGTTAATATTTGAGCGGGCGGAAGGGATAATGACGTTAATGTTATTAAATCACCCAAGGAGATGTATCCCCTTTTCTGAGGGGAAATCTGCTGAGACAGCAGACAGAGAGTGCGTGTTTTACTGTAATCCCTAACTCAACAGTCCAGAAGGAACTCACTGCTGCACTGCGGTTTGTATGTGTGAGTTGTGTGTGTGTTCCATCAGGTCAGGAATGGCTGTGACTCTTGGGAATAACTTCAAGGCTGTTCCTCCCCCTTTCTCTTTCCGCCACAAAGCACAGACTGGACTTCTGTTGAGAGGCTTGAAGCACAATTGATGTGAAATGTAGTCATGCAATGTTCTGAACGCAAACAACATGATATATTCATGAACAACTCATCTGGGATTGTGCTCTCTGTACTCCCATCATCCTGCTAGATACGTGTTGCTAGAACATCATGTTGTAACGGAGGGTGCTTTAAAGCATGTGAGAACTTGTCCATACTGTCTCCAACAGGCCGAGTCTTGTCCATGTCATGGTGTGGTGTTCACACACGCAGACTTACACACACACACACACACACACACACACACACACACACACACACACACATGGATGCATAGACACATACACTCATGCATGCACAGACACATACACTCGTGCATGAACTGACACATACATTCAAAGACATGCATGCATAGGCACATGCATAGGCACATGCTAGCTAGCTGAATCTCTGAAAAATACGATGATGCAGCCAGCCTTTCCGCACCACCATTAGTGCTCTCTCTGTGATGCTGTCCCTGTTTCTCCACAGCACTCCTCTTTGATGAGGCACAGATATATTGGCTTTCATATTCCCTGCTTCCATCCACACCCAAGCACAGTTAATGTCAACGCCATGAAGGGCCAATTTGATGCCATGACTCACAGATAGCTGTCTCGTATTTGACAGCTGGCCACTCACTCATTCAATCAGTCACTAGCGAAAATATGCTGTCTCTTCTATATTTATATTCCATTGCTAATGTACCTTTTTCAGTTCTTCTATCACAGGCTTTTTTTTACAGTGTACTTGCATGTTTTTGGTTTGAAGTGAACTGATTATTGACATTTTATGGTAAGTGAAGATGGATAATATACATACTTACATCATTTTGTGAACTCTGCTATTAGTTTCCATTCACAGTCATAATTGCATTGAAGACTGTTTACTCAGATAATGCTAAAGGCTTCGACAACAATGCTTTCAAATGTCCCTGTGAATATCAACTGGTATGCAAGATCTTAACAGTTTGAACATCTAAAACCGAATCATCTTGCTTTGTGTTTGATGTGTGTGTGTGTGTGTGTGTGTGTGTGTGTGTGTGTGTGTACATGTATGTGTGTGTGTGCAGCTCACTCCTGCAAGCAGCCAAAGAACCCAGACAATGCTAATATGGTTGGTCTGGACTTGCCGAGCTATGGCTACACCCTGGTCTACAGCTGCCAGCCCGGCTACATCCTATCTGGAGGCTCTGAGCATCGTGTCTGTCGTTCTGACGGCAGCTGGACCGGCAAGGTCCCTGTGTGCCGAGGTATTTACACACACGCCTCTTTCTGCTCTCATACGATTAGATTGATCCTAGAGAGACTTGTGATCACTGAGAAATGTGCTGACACACAAACAAAATATGAATGTGTTTTACATTTGTGTTTTCCCAGTAGAACTGTTCTCAAACTTAATGTAAACCACCGACACGTAGCTATATTGGTTATGTTCAAATGTACGTTGTTATCTCAACTTCTTGTACACAAATGAATAAACAATTTGAAGTTGCTCTGGAAACTTCTTTGCCAAGATGTCATTGATGTATGATGTCTGCATTAATGTTACTTCAGTGATCTTGCAAAGATGATTTGGAAACCCTGGTGTCAGAAATATTAATCGATCAAGTATTGCAGGCAGTCGATGAAAAAGTTAAGAAAGCTTTATTGCTTGCGGCCGGCCCACAAGGAGACAAAAACATCACACGCCATGGTGATACAAAGTTTGTCCACTAGCATGTTGTGCTACCTAACTGTAAACGAAACCGTTCTTCACAGACATTGGTTCATACAACTGTCTCATGGCTTCCTTTCATTGGCTCCCTTGCATAGACCTTGCGCGACCCTACCCCCACTAGGGGACTAGCTAATGAACACCATAAAAATCTACATGGCCAAAAATCGACATGCTTTTGAGTTAGCGGAATGCAAAATGAAGGGAATGTGCTGTGTTGGCAACATTTTATCGTCAAGCAGTGTTTATTTTTCGAACATCCTTAGGGTGTCTTATTGTGCTGTGTGTGGATGCTGATTTGTGACATACATATTTATGTTTCTTTAGTAGGCTCCAAATTGACTGAGAAAACTACTAAACCACGTCCAGGGACACCAAGTCCAAAAATAAATGGTAAGACGAGAGGAGTGGTGGCTGAGGTTCCACACGTTTGTTCCTTAAACAAGAACATCCTGTAGGAACTGCAAATGTAACAACTAAAACTAATACAAATGTAGACTTGACCCATTATTCAACATCATTCTTGCACCAAAGATAATGGGAGGAATACAACAGCAACACTGTGTGTTCACAGAAGTCTAACCATATGGATTTCTTGTTTCTGCAGTCCCTGATGATGTCTTCGCTCCCAATTTCATCTGGAAAGGCTCCTATCACTACAAGGGGCAGAAGCAGCCAATGACTTTGACAATCACCACATTCAACATGACCACAGGAAAAGTCAACGTGACTCTGACTGACAGCAGCATGGAGTTCCTGCTCTCGGGTGAGTTATCTCAATCACTGTTCCCCCTTCCTGTTTTTCAATTGTCAGGTTGGTTTCATCAAACTCAAAATCTATCCTTCTGTAGTTCTCTTCCATGACTATTTGATTATCATTACATGACATTTACATTTAGTCATTTAGCAGACGCTCGTATCCAGAGCGACTTACAGTAAGTACAGGGACATTCTCCCCGAGGCAAGTAGGGTTAAGTGCCTTGCCCAAGGACACAACGTCATTTGCACGACCGGGAATCGAACTCCCTAACCACTCAGCCATCTGAACCCCCCAAAATATGTCTTATTATGTCTTATTGTTAAACTCTCTCCTCTTCAGGAGTGTATAAGAACCACGAAGCTAGTCTGATGCTGGTGCTGTACAACATGAGGGCTCTGGCCCACACCACCTTCAGCAGGATCATCGATGAGACCTGGGCCATGGATGGCTTTGTGAGTGCAATACAGTTCTGCCTCACCACTCACCAACCTTTAACCAACTTTTTAAATTTCCTTCAAAATGACACTAAACATTGATTATGTGGCTCTGTTTAGTCACCATCCTCCATAGATAGCTTTTCTTCTGCAACAGTGTGTCTGACGTCATTTGAGCATCGTTTGAGCCAAATATGTTTCTGAAAGAACTTTGTGTTGTCTTTATGTTCTTATTTAAGGTTTCCGCTGAACACGATGGTGGCAGTTATGTGTTTCAAGGCTTCATACAAGGCAAAGACTATGGCTCGTTTGGACTGCAGAGACTAGGTTTTAGCACTAATTACTGTTACTCCAAGTGATCACATTGGTCATTGAAATCAGAACCCCTATTGTCCCATCATCGTCATAGTCATCCTTATCATCAGCATGGCCATCCTCATCAAAACTGCCACCACATTCTCAGTACAAGATGCTGTGTGGGTCACCGAATTGCTTTGTGGCCATAGCACCTATACACTGGTTCATTTCGACACTTTGATCAATGATCAAAAATGAGTTTGCAATGATGTCGTCTTATTTTTTTGCCAGGTATGACTGTTAAGGAGAATGCCACCACTCCTGACACCCCTCATGGCACCAACAGTAGTTCTGTGGCCGTCGCGATTCTGGTGCCTTTCTTTGCCCTCATCTTGGCCGGCCTGGCCTTCTATCTGTACAAGCAAAGGTATGGAGGTCACATGTGATTTCATATGTTACATCAGGGGTCATGTGACCGCTCATGTCTTCACAATTAGTTTTACATAGTTTCTTAAAGTAAAAGGTATAACATTATATATATTAAAATGTCATAGTTATTTCATTAGTTGTCACTAATATTTGTATTTTATTATTATTAATTAGGAAATAACGGTTGATCCTTACAGTAGCCCCACATGAGAGAAGTATAAAAAGATAGCGATACAGGCTTGTGACTTTCAAAAGCAATACTATTGTCAAAACTTAACACCTTTACAGTAGTTTCACATGATTGTCTGACTGATGGCCCTTGTGTGGTTTGCTTTTTCAGGAAAACAGATAAGACTCAATACACAGGCTGCTCGGTCCATGAAAACAATAATGGCCAAGCCACCTTTGAAAACCCTATGTACAACACCAACGCAAAAGCAACTGAGGGGAAAGTTGTCCGTTTCGATCCCAACCTCAACACTGTCTGCACCATGGTCTGATGTTTGGCCTCACATGCTTTCATTCTGGATGAAGACATTAGTATCGGCACGTTTCTGAAGGACCGCATCCTCAGAAATTCAAAGCACACTTTCAGGAATAGACACTGTAGTTTGTGTTTGTGTATGCGTGTATGTACATGTGTGTTTGCGCCTGTGTGTATGAGTTTAGATCTTCAAAAGATCGGTGTAGTGAAGTGTTCTTATTGCTACTGCTCTTACACTCTGTGAGTGTGTACTTTATTAATATCCTCTGGTGTATTTGTAAATTGAGTATATTTATGCTCTGAACTGCTTTTGCGGATGGAAATGTATTTCACAGCCAAACCAAATGTAACCTTTATTCCCACTGGTACAACGTGTATGGTCCCTATGGCCCCAGGTAGCCATATATTCTGTACATTGGTTCTTATAAATAGTATAATTCTGAAGTTCACAGCTCTCAACTGTGCTTCAATCTAAGTAATCTGTGAAGCTCCTTTTGTAATCAAAGAGGAGTAAGAGGAGATGAGGAGGCAAGATAGAGAAATCTTTAGATACCTCACAGTACCATAGAACCTATATGGCAAATTATACTTGAGATGGTTTTGCTAAGTGACTGCAAATTTGAGTAAGATCAGTTGTTTAAGATTAATCAAAAGTTATTTTGTGAGTTTTTGTGTTGATGTGTGTTTTTCAGTCGGCATCCACTGATGTACATGGCTGTTTATGTCTAATGGGCCATTGGCTTCCACATCAACATTCCTGTATATAAAGAATGTGCACACTTTCAAAGATCAGTGTCCCATTAGTTATATTATTTCAGTCTCTCTGTGAGTGTATATGGTGTAATGAGGGCTGATTGTAAAATCAAGTGTCATTGCAGTGCCTTGAATACATGGGGCAAGATTAGGTAGGTAAAGACATCATTATTATTTCATCAGTCGAAACAACAACGTGAAGACTCTAAAGTCTTTTGAGGATTTCTTGTATTTGATGTCAGCCTTTGTTATCTGGAAGAAGAGACGTTTAATAGTAGCTCATACTTTCATACCTGTGCATGTCTGCCAAAAATCTGAAATAACATTGCTGCTGTTTGTATCACTAGGTTTATCCAATCATTGTAGTGACATTTTGTACATTTATACAGTTTTGATATTTGATGGCATTCTATTTGGCAAATGTCTTGTGTTATTAATATGTAATATATTTTGTAATTTCACCTTTCTTATTGACGACAAAACCATCTTGTCAATAGATGAAACATCAGGCTTAAGTCAGTCAGTTTAGAATGCTTTACATTTTAAAATTAAATAGTCATTTGGTTTGAAACAATTCAGAGCCAGTGTATATGTCTGTATCAAAAATATTTTGTAAAGAGCTATATTTTTATGCAAATAAGCATTTGTAAGTTATTGAATATGTTGTGTACATTTTCACGTGAAAGATGTTTTTGGTATTTTTTCTTTATTGCCAATGTATAAAACCTTAATTTATATATAAAAATATAAACTAGAGATTTTGTTCTGATGTTATTTGGGCTAGGGTAAGCTTGGATTTCAAACAGTAACTCATGACAGACACCAAATCAGTTAGGGTGACCATATTGGCTGACCATCATCTGACAGACTTTACAGTCAAATGCAATGCCATTACTTTCTGGAGTCATGGCACTATGATATATTCATAAAGATAGAGTTAGTTTTCTGTGGTTGACAAAAAAAAATTGACAGTATGTGGTAGATAGTAAAAGAGCTTATGCATGAGTGTCAGAAATATTAATCTATCAAGCATTGAACAAGTCAGTCGGTGAACAAGTTAAGAAAGCTTTATTGCTTGCGACCACAAGGAGACAAAACATCACACGCCATGGTGCTACAAGTTTTTCCGCTAGCATGTTGCGTTAGCTAGCTATTTAAACACAAGGTGCTCTAGACTCTTATTGGCTGCTAAGACAAAGCATCTTTTGTTCCATGGCTCTTCTTCATTGGCTCCTCTGCATAGACCAGGCGCGCGTGTTTGAGTGTGTGCATGTGTGCTCTTTGACCCCTGTAAGCCTCCCTCACTTCTTTTATAGCCTCTCCAGAAAGATAGTGGTCGAGCCCAGGTCCCCTTGTTTATGTAAGCCTAGTGTTTCCCAGAGTTCAGATTTGGGATAGGCCTCTCTTTGCACATAAGGAATACTTTTTTTTCAGATGACAGTTCCATGTGAGATATGTCCAAAAATGACCGCAGCCAGTGGACAGTAGAAATGTCATGGGGGGATTTCCAGCGCTGGACCACAATCTTTTTGGCCGCAGTGAGGCCTGCAAGCCAAACTTTACGATTTCTTTCCCCAAGAGAAAGATGGGAGTCATCATTTAATAGGTGCACAGCAGGGTCCATAGGAAACTGAACTCCTGTTACGTCCCTAATAATTTCGATCACCTTTCTCCACAATCTAGATACCTCTGGACACTCCCACATCGGCACCAGAGACACCCCATATGGTTTCCCAGTCTAATTCTTGTCCCAAATCCGTTATGTCTCTATCCCAGGCTCTCATTCCTGGTGTGGGTGTATATTTTTGGGAGTTGAATCTATCATAGAGGTATGACACTATTTGCTTTGGGGACTGTTGTGGCCAGCTTAGAATGGGATGCTCCTTTAACTCTGACCCCCAAGGAACCCTGTAGGCCCTACCGGCCGATCTTATTCTAAAATAAAAGAAAAGAGAATGCTCATCAATATTGTATTGAGATATCAACTCTTGAAAATTAAGTATTGTATCAGCCCCATTAATGTCCTGCAGTGTGTTGATGCCCTTAGCCTCCCAGTGTTTGTTAATGAAAGGTTTTCCCCCAGACAAAAGGTGACTATTATTCTATAATGGGGATGATTTACACCATATGTTTTTGAAGTTTATACATTTTTCTGCTGCCCTGAACACTTGAATCATATATGTCGAAATTGGACCATAATGTAAAGTACATCTCTTGATATGCACGCCTGTGAGAGGGAAGTCTTTTAATCTAACAGGTGCTATTCATTCTTCTATATTTTTCCATGCGGAATTATAGTCCTCATCTATCCACTTCTTAATACAAACGCCCAGTGGTATAACTTGAAATTAGGACACGCCAGCCCCCCATTCATTCTATCAACCTGAAGAGCTGACCATTTTAACTGTGGCCCAATTTTTTCCAGTATCCCACTGGAGGTGCAAGTGGGATCATTGAGCTAAGAAAGTTAATGCGGGGTAAAATGTTCATTTTGATGACTGAAATACAGGCAGGTACTGAGCTTGGCAAATGTTTCCATCTATTTATATCCTCCTCAATTTTTTCCAGAATTGTTGAGTAATTTAGTTTTGCCACAGACATAGGGGAGGTATTTATTATAATACCCAGGTATAGGACCTCATTTATGACATTAATCTTGGCTGGGAGAGATATCTTATCTTTATCTGTATTAATAAGCATAAGGGCGGATTTTGAAAGATTGATCTTATACCCTGACAGGTATCCAAAATGCTCCAGTGCTCCAAGACGCATGGAAGTGTTTGCTGGACATTTGCCAAATAAACCAATGTATCATCAGCATAGAGTGATATTGAATGTGATGTTGAACCAATTGTAATAGGGGAAATCGTGAAGGAGTTTCTGATCAAGTATGCCAGGGGTTCTATGGACAAGGTCAAAAGTACAGGGGTCCCCCTGTCTTGTGCCCCGTCTTATGTCAAACAGCTCTGATATACCTCCCCCGACACACACTCGGAGGATGCGATCATCTCACATCCATTTGCTATTCCACTCTCTACAGTCACAGGCTGCGGCCATAGCCTAGACTAGTCTAGTAGCTACTTAGCACTAACGCTAGTTCGTGAAAATCTTGATATTGATTTGTGAGCAATTACATGGCATTGGTTAAGGGGTTACTGGGAGGGGAAAATACATGTATTTATTTACATTTATTTAAAGCCCTTGCGTACAACCATCAAGGCAGAGGACAACACTGCCACCTACCGAGTGGCACTGTCGAAAAGGGGTTGCATTTGTGGATCAGAAAGCTATTTGTGCGTGGATCTCAAAAGACCCAAAAGTTTGTCTCAAAAGTACGTCACAGGAAGAAGGTTTGCAAGCATGTATTGGGCGACAGACCATGAGAAATGCATACACAAAATGTGAAGTATTTTAAGAAATTACAAACAATATATTTAAGAATGGACATTTATGTGTACAAATCATAGCACATTTATGTAAATGTCAACTTACAAATCACGAGTAAGATTTTTGTTTTTGTGGATCGCAAAACACATTCGTAAATCGTGAAACATTTGTGGATCATGGTACTTGCATTTACGAATACTTTTGAGACATATCTCTCTCCATACAAAACGACCCCGATACCGCGCAAAGGATGGAGAAGATGTTTCACATCATTTTTTTTGCATGAAAAGTTGTCACAACATAGCCGTGGGTCAGAATGACCCTCAGGGAGCACAAGGGTTAATTGAATATACAGTATATTTTATACTGCTACAAGCAGTGTTGTGCCTGAACGTGTTCATTGAACGAAAGTTCATGTTAGTATAGTTTATAATAGGGGTCTGGTTTTGTTGTTTCAAGTGAACTGTGAATAGTCTGTTCACAGACATGCCCGTGCAGTGCAATATATTTTTGTGTCACTGGGTGGCAGTGTTGCATCTCATTTTCAGTCCTAACAATGGGCTCCTGCCATGCTGGAAATCACAATGTCTTTTAAGACCCTATTATGGTAATACATGTCAAGGTATCTTCTTAGGGAGCTGTGAAGGTTATGGTTATGTGGAATGTAACTGGCTGGTTGCCATGGAGCTCATGGGGTGTCTGGGATGGAGATGTTTCAGATTTTGTTCAGGAGGAAGGAGTTTTGCAATCCTTTAATGCTTTGTGTTCATATTCTTACAGCCTTTGGTCAAAACCTTAGTTGTGCAACCATCCCCCGTCCTCCTGCTGATCTGTGCTCCTCCTCCTCCTCCTCCTTGTCTGTACACCTCCTCCACCCCAGCCAGTTATGTTGGGAGTATTCCTCTTTACAGCTGAACCCACACTATAGCTTACTGGTTTCCAAGGTTACCAAGGTGGGCTGTTTTTTGTCAAAGTTGTTTCGAGAGACGACTGACCTACAATTCCTGACTAGTGAGGACTAACCTATTTTGATTGACCAATCAGGACTCACCTACCAGGGCTGATCTACAATAACGGATGTTAATGTGTGTGTGGCCATTGTGGCCAATTTAATTTGCTATACCTCGAGGACCTGCACACCTCTAGGACCTTGAGGTGAGCAAAGAAGATTGTGGCTGACTCCTCCCACACTGGGCACACTCTGTTCCAGCCACTCCCCTCTGGCAGAAGGCTGCGGTCCATCAAGACCTAAACCTCACGCCATAAGAACAGTTTGTTTCCGTCTGCAGCTGGCCTCATCAACAAGGCCCAGGACCCCCAACTGACACTAACTCACATATACAGTACTGAGCGTTACAAACGCTCCTTTGTCACTTATTGCACACAGCATTACTGCACTCTTTTACTTTATATTGTATTTGATATTGTACAGTATTGTTAGTATTTTCTTGTATTTAAAAAAAAACTTTTTATATTTAAGGACAGGACACACAAAAACAAATCTTATATGTTTACTGTATGCACCTGCACACCATAGTAAATTCATTGGGATAAACTTTGTGTAAATTACTTGGTGATTAAACTTTATTCAGATTCAGATTCTCAACACCTGGTTAGAAAGCACCCTGGAAGTTCAACCTTGAAAATCAGGAATGAGCTGAAGTGATTTAATGTTGAATTTCCTAGTGTGCTGGAGACAGGTCAGTCTGGCTTTCTCTCTCTGTCGCTACACACACACGTGCATGGACACACATACACACTCACAAACACAGAACACCCCAGGCAAAGAGGAACATTGTGTTTCTTTGCTGTTCTTTGTAATTGGTTTAAATAAGTCATGCTCTTTATTTTTACTGTATCCCCGAGCTAAGAGGGTCAACCCTGCACATTACCCTCAATCTGCTACACATGTTCTGTCTCTCTTTAACTCTCCCTGTCTCTCCTCTCTCTTTCTCTGGAGGAGCAAGGTATGTCCTCTCCATGGGTGTCAGACAAGGTGGGATAAGTTAGGTATCCACCCCCACCAGGTCACAGATGACAACACAAAGAAAATAACACATCCTATTCCAACCCAGCCCCAGCCCAGTTGAACTATTCCAGCCCAGCCAGCCCCGTTGAGCTACTCCAGCCCAGCCAGCCCAACATTACTGTAACACCCCTCCTGGGCTGTAATGATGGGTTCATGGAGCTCCCAGGGTTTGGGCTGACATGTCACCACTGTCACACACTGGCAAGCCTGTCACACTAAGTGAGATTATACATCTGCAGAGAAATAATTACATTAGGAGTGAAGTGGGGGGGGAGGGGCAGAGCTGGGGAGGAGATGGAGAAAGGGAGTACAAAGAGAGAGAGGAAGAAGAGGATAGAGGGGAGAGGGAGAGGAAGAGAGAGGATAGAGAGGGGAAAGGGAGAGAAGAAAGAGGGAGTAATAAGAGGAAGAGAAAGAAAGTAAAGAGTCATTGTAAAACATAGACGATCTGAGTACACACTGCACACCACATTTCAGTTTACAAAGATCAACATGTTCTGTTTTTGTGGTCTGGGTGTATGAGCTCTTCTATCGGCCCTGGTTTCCATCCAAACAGGAAGTCCACATCCGAGGAGCGTGTGGACGCATGAACCTGCAGTATAACCCTTCTGGCTCTCATACAGCTCCTCCAACTGTGAATGCTGTAGAGCAGAGTAGCATCATGTAACTCAACAGCTGTGGCTGGAAATCAGACCTCCATCTCTGCAAGGCTGGGTGTGGCTAAAGGACTGTACATGGACTGCAATTAGCATGCATTTGTATGATGGAGTTTTGTGAGGGTGAATGTGTTTGTGTGTGGTGTCCATACTGGTTTTCCTTGCCAGCAAACTAATTAAATCCAGGTTAAGTTGTGTAAGATACACATAGAGACACGCACACTAACATTGATTGTAATAGATGAAAGGTGAGGCATCACCACTAGTGTGACTTTAGTCTAGGTTCTGGTGTGTGGTGTTTTGGTATGTCTACTGGAATATTTACTTAATGTGTGTGTCTGTGTAGCAATCCTACTGAACAGTCTGTTACTAGAATGTTGCTCTTAGGTATCAGAGACCATGAGGGGGTATTCCAGTTAGCGGGTTTAGTGAGTTACTTTGAGTTGGTTAACCCTGAAATGAGGCATACTCTGAGTTTTCTGTTACAGAAAGAGTGGTAACAAAAACTTTTGGTCAGTGTCCACGGTAACTTACTCTCTGAACCTAACCTGCTATATAGACAAATCATTGAAATTGTATTTGGTCTTCTTCATTGCCTACAAATAACAATCCAACAATCAGTATTTATTGGCTATTGTTCCTACAATTTATGATGTCACCTGTGACCATGTACCTTCTTATAACTGGTGTTCCAGCAAATCAATTTCAAGATTGTAGGAGGTTAATGGTTAATATTGGCCAAACAACCGAAAATAATTCCCCTCTGGTTTGAAGGAAGATGGAAAATTGAGCAGTGTATTAACATTAACCAAATAATGCCAATACCAATGGACTTACAGTTTATTTGATTCTATGTGTTAAATCAGAGCAAGAATGGTCAAAGTAAGGTTAATTACAATAAACATTTAATAACATTGCAAATGAATAAAATAAATTACAAGGCAAACAGTAAAAACAAAACCAATCATTACATCAGCGTTTCATTTTATTTGTAACTAGTTAATCTTCACAAACACTGAAAAGTTGTCTTGCAATATGTTAAACTGTTAACGCTGCTGCTGCTAGCTGTGTGCTTTGCTTGCATGTTATAGTTTAGGCTGGAAGTACTCCGGTGATAAATAAACCTGACAATCAGTACACACAGCCTTAGTTTTGTCAACCGAGCCGTCTCAACTTTTTGAAATGGAACTTCCCATCTAAAAGCCCTCTCTCCATCATTCAGCTACCGTCGGCAGTCGAAGTCATGTGACGACAGGTGATTCCCAGGGCAGTCGAAGTTATGTTCCCAGGATCAAAAAGAAACTTGCGTCAACGGCAAAAAATTTTTTGGTCATGTTAAAGTGAGATTGCGTTAACGCGTTATTACAGCGTTAACTTTGACAGCCCTAGTATCTACATATTCTGGTGCTTTGGGTTTTTTGATAAAACTCTAACCCTGGCATTTTCTAAGGACAATACTTCTGATATACCTCTGTTAGTTTCCTGGGATGTTATAGTTAGTTCGGGATGTTAGGGTTCGTTACTCCAGATGTTTTTACTGCCATCTCAGATCTGTCAGTGCATCATGTTGGGGTGGGAATCTTTTGGTACCTCACGATTCGATTCCTGGGGTCATGATTTGATTAGAAATCGACTCACAATTTTTAGCAATTTTTAATACGTTTATTTTTTATAAATTCTAAATAAAAATTCTTTTTTACATTTGTGAATTTATGTGAATTGCCAGAACACTGAATCGCGATTCAAATGTGAATAATTTTTTTAGCATCATGTGTTCAGCCAGTGAAGGGTTAGGATTACAATGTCTCTTCATCACCAACCATCTCTGGGGAAGGGCATTACTCTTCCCAGGTTTCTTCACTTTATTTTTCTCTTGAGTTTTGCTGGTTACCGGTGCCAGTTTATGGGCATCTGTGAAGTCCTGTTGGATATTGCTTGTAAAAGGGCTATACAAATACCATTTTATTTGATTGGATTTGAAATGTTAGGTTTTAGTGTTTGCTGTCAGATGTTAGTATTACAACAGCTGTGATATCAGAGCCCTCTCTGCATTGGACGAAACGTCTTAATGGACAGACAGCATGGGGGAGAAGGGGATGGTGGAGGGTGGCAGCAGCACTGATCATACAACAAATGGGCGGAGTGTGTGCGTGTGTATCCGCACGGCCTTTTAATGCCGTCTTATCGGACTTGGCCCAATGGCTTTTGCTGGCTAACACAGGTGTAGTAATGAGTGGATGACGCGCACTGCCTCATTGCCCTGCCTGAACTAGCTGCACTTATACATTACAACTTAAATTTACCGGTTAACATTGACATTTAACATTCTTGGGAAAAAATGCCACAACCAGGTGTTGTGAAACACCTTGAAAACAACATTATTTGTCCATGAATGCCCTGTTCTAAGATTTGTGGGTAGAAGGTTATGGGTGATCTAAAGCCTGCTTTGTGAAGAAGGAACAAAACAGAGCTTGGTGTTTTGAAGTTACAGAGTTCACAAAAAGTTGCCTTTAGAATTCACAGAAAGAAACATGTTTTTTCACCCTTGTTGAAATCGTACAGGCTCTTAGGGCCTAGACTGGAGGTTATGGGGCTGGTACTGAGACTGGTGGAATAGGGGGCTGGAGGATATGGGGCTGGGGGATAGGCAGCTGGGGGATAGGGGGCTGGGGGGGGGGTATGGGCAAGCACTAGACCCTGTAAGATACACTTGTCAGAGTGGTGGCTGTCACTGATTTGTTTTTTTTTGCAGGGCTTGTAAATCATTTTGGACAATAATCTATTTTTAATTTGTGGGGAATTCCCTGCCTAATGCTCAGGGTAGCCATGGCTCCCAGGATATGATCCAGGGGCCAGGCTTACTGTAAACCCAGCCTGTGACGTGTGACATCACGCCACCAGCACTCAGAGAAAGGGGCCATTAAAACATTTAACATTTGTATTTATAGTCTTATGTAGATAAAGCGGGGACTGTGCAATGAAATGCTAATAGCTTTCTTTTCTAATCTTTTCATCAACGAAAGAAAGAAAAAGAAAGCAGGTTACGGTCGACCCCCGTGACAAAGCTCACATTGTCCTCGTGCCCGCACCCTCATTCTAGATACATCAGCAGTCACATTTCTTGAAAGAAGCCCAAGAGATGTGGTCCAGACAGACTGGCCACCTTCTCATACTCTTTTATATTGTAATGCAACATGCTGCTAGACTGGGTTTGGCAGAGAGGAGGGCCTGGAATGTGTGTCACATGAAAAGAGGAGCCGTAACATTTTGCTGGGTCTGACAAGGGACAATGGTGGCATGTTGGTTTTAATGTAACAGTGAGAAGGGACAAGACCTACGCCTCTCCAGGACTAACTTGCCTCACCCTGCCTCACCAGTACTAACTAGCTTCACCCTGCCTCACCAGGACTAACTACTGTAGGCTTCACCCTGTCTCACCAGGACTAACTACTGTAGGCTTCACCCTGTCTCACCAGGACTAACTACTGTAGGCTTCACCCTGCCTCACCAGGACTAACTTGCCTCACCCTGCCTCACCAGTACTAACTAGCTTCACCCTGCCTCACCAGGACTAACTACTGTAGGCTTCACCCTGCCTCACCAGGACTAACTACTGTAGGCTTCAACCTGCCTCACCAGGAGTAACTACTGTAGGCTTCACCCTGCCTCACCAGGACCAACTACTGTAGGCTTCACCCTGTCTCACCAGGACTAACTACTGTGGGCTTCACCCTGCCTCACCAGGACCAACTACTGTAGGCTTCACCCTGTCTCACCAGGACTAACTACTGTAGGCTTCACCCTGCCTCACCAGGACTAACTACTGTAGGTTTCACCCTGTCTCACCAGGACTAACTACTGTAAGCTTCACCCTGCCTCACCAGGACTAACTAGCTTCACCCTGCCTCACCAGGACTAACCTCCACACAGCTCTTTCCGTCTCCCTGTCTCTGTCTCTTTCTCCCTCTCTGTCTCTCTCAACCTCTCTCTTTGTCTCTTTATCTCTACCACTAACATTGAAAAACTCAAACAAGAGAGAGTGTTATCAATTGGAGACAACCATTTCTTAACACTGGTCTGTGACAGAATGAGGTTCAACCGATTTCCTAGACCAGAAAAAACCTTTTCACTCTTTCACGCTTTTTCCTCATCAACTCTGATTCAGATCAGATCAAATTAAAGACAACATGAATGATTACATTCATCATTTCCACAAAGAGCATTCATGGCCTCCCTGTGACGTATGATTTGTGCCAGAGACGCAAGGCTTCACCCCATCATAGCCCTGCCAACCAGAGACCTGGCCCCCTTCTGCCCCCCTCCTCACAACCCCAGAGTGGCTCACCAGTTGGGAGACAGGGGCCTACGTGCAGAGCGACATCTCCTCTCAGATCTATTCTCACATCAGAATCCACATCACTCCCTCTCTCTAACTCTGCCCCCTCTACATCAGAATCCACATTACTCCCTCTCTCTCTCCATCCCCTCCCTCCCACCCACTCTGCCTCCCTCTCTACACATCGACCCCCTCCCACTCTCTCCCACACTTCCCTCTTTCCTTCTTTCTCCACTTGCCTCCATCTCTCTCACCCTTCCATCTCTGTCCCTCATAACCCCTTTTTCCTTCCCCACCTTGATATTCCTCACTCCATTTTACCCAATTCCCACTGTTGTCTGCAAGTTAGTGTCAAACAAACACCACACACACACAATCACACATTAACACACACACACTATCTCTCTCACACACTTACACATAGATTTAAAACACTTGTGTAAATTCACTAGTGCCTACATATGTAAGCGGACATGCATGTATGCACACACACCCCAAAACAGCAAATACAACACACATACCCACACACACACTCTGGGCATCGGGAGTGATTAATGGTCCTCAGACCTTTTAGAGTAGCCATTCTGATGTTTGACAACAGTCCCCGCTCTCTCTATCCCTCTCTTTATCTTTCACTCTCTCCATATCTTTATTTCTCTCTATCCCTCTCTCTCTTTCCCTTTCTTTGTATCTTTCACTCTTTCTATCCCTCTCTTTCAGTCTCTCTGTCTGTATCTTTCAGGCCACGTTTACACATATTTCTGCCCCTCCGTTTTCAAAAATAACGTTGTACACACAAGATTGTTTTCCCCAAAAAATCTGTTTACATTAACCCGCATAAATACGCCCCCAGCGCCATCATAACTATGCCAAACCTGTAGGCGACAGTGTAATGTGAAGGATAAAGCTATGCAAACCAATCAGAATCCCCCAAATCAACAACAACTACAAATAACACGATCGACTTCCTTTACCTTTCAGGCGCGAGGTTCATTTGTTTGAATGATTCACAAATAAATGTAATGCGATGCACAAATGTATTCCGTGATTCACAAATGTAACGCAATTCACAAATAAATGTTATGACGTTAGAGGAAATGTTGGTAATTGTCTATGGTCACTGGTATAGCGCTGATATCGCCAGAAGAGCGTTGTGTGGACGCTGGTGACGCTGGTAATCGTCGGTAATCGTAATCGTCGGTGATCGGCGGAGAACATTTAATTTTAAATGCTGGATAACGCTGAAGAACGTTTGTGGACGCGTTAGTCAGTCGTTACCCTAGCGTTACTTGGTTGTTATTCATCGTTTGCTCTGTAGTGAACAACTCACTCGCTAGTAGCAGAGGCCCCCACTCGCACCCTTATCTAGTCTAGGCGGTATGATGTTTGCTGTTCAGAACAACTGAATCCACTGATTTTCCAATGTTTTATACCCGTTTGACCATCAAACGCTACTCTGTCTTTATTCACACGTTAGTCACACGCTCGTCTAACGTTGACTAATTGTTTGTCGCACGCTAGGTACACGTCGTCGCGTGCCAGTGACGCGTCACCACACCCTAATATTTTTCAGACTTGTCTTACTTGGTCGCTGTTACACGCTCCTCATGCGTCAGTCCCTTGCTAGTCATCTTTCAGTCCCACGCTAGTCACACGCCTGATGTGTCCACCTCGCCCTAGAACACTCGAAATTGAACAATTAGAACGTTCAGAAACCGTTGACCAGGACGTTATGGTGTGACGGGGCCTTTAGGAATGATTGGCTGGACCTGATGTTAGTTTCCTCCAGGATCACATTGACTCTTATTGAGAGACTTGTTGTTCTTGCTGGTTTGTTGTAACTGACTTAATATGATTGTACTCGCCGTGAAATATATTATTGTTGCTTGCTTTTTCCACAGGTACACTCTTGCACTTTTGAGGTTAATGCTGTTTAATTGTAACTTGTCTAACCACATGCTCTTATGGTTCTTCCCTTTGGGACCTCTGTCGTACTGCCAGACAAGCTGAATTCCTTCTACGCTCGCTCTGAGAGGGACAGTGACCCCCCTGCAGTGGAGCTACATGGAAGCCTAGCCAGTGGTGTGCCTACACTGACTGCAGCTGAGGTGAGGCAGTGCTTCAAAAAGATAAACCCTCGCAAGGCACCTGGCCCAGACGGCATATCAGATAGGGCCCTCAGGGGCTGCACTGACCAGCTGGCAGGGGTCTTCAGTGACATATTCAACCTCTCCCTCAGGCTGTTTGTACTCCCCACCTGCTTCAAGAGGACCACCATTATCCCTGTGCCCAAGAACACCAAGGTCACATGTATGACCGACTATCGCCCGATAGCAATGACCTCTGTCATCATGAAGTGCTTTGAGCGGCTAGTCAAATCATTCATCTGCTCCTCGCTGCCCCCCCACCCTGGACACTATGCAGTTTGCATACCGGTCCAACAGGTCTACAGAGGATGCCATCGCTCTGACTATGCACACTGCTCTCTCCCACCTGGACAAAGGGAATACATGTGAGGATGCTGTTCATTGACTACAGCTCAGCATTCAACACCATCATCCCCTCCAGTATTGTCTCCAAGCTTGTGGACCCGGGATAAAGCAACTCCCTATGCAAGTGAATCTTCCACTTGCTGACAGGGAGGCCACAGGTGGTGAGAATCGGTGACCGCACCTCATCCACACTGATCACCGTGTGCTCAGCCCTCCCCTGTCCCCTTGTTCATTCACGACTGTGCAGCAACGCACAGCTCCAACCTCCTTGTTAAGTTTGCTGACGACACAGCCATCGTGGGCCTCATCTCTGACAGTGACGAGTCTGCCTACAGAGAGGAGGTTGATACCCTGACATCATGGTGTCAGGACAATAACCTCTCTCTCAACGTCAGCAAGACCAAGGAGATGATTGTGGACTATAGGAGGCGGCAGGAGGAGGAGCATGCACCCCTATACATCAACGGATCCGAAGTGGAGAAGGTCAGCTGCTTCAAGTTCCTCGGGGAACATCAGCAATGATTCACCTGGTCTGTTCACACGGACAAGGTGGTCAAAGCGCCTGTAAACGCCTCTTCTTCCTGAGGAGACCGAAGGAGTTCGGCATGGACTCAGTCATCCTCACTAACTTTTACAGATGCACTATAGAGACCATTCTGACTGGTTGCATCACAGTGTGGTATGGGAGCTGCACAGACAGGGATCGCAAGGCCCAACATAGTGTGGTCCGTTCTGCTGAGTTCATCATTGGCAGGAAGCTCCCAGCCCTACAGGACACCTACCACACACGTTGCCTCAGGAAAGCTGGCAGGATTCTAAGAGACTGTTACCACCCATCCTTCAGTCTCTTTACCCCATTGCCTTCTGGCAGGCGTTACCGCAGCACTCGGTCTCGCACACGCAGACTGGACAACAGTTTCTATCCAAGGGCCATCAGGCTTCTAAATGGACATTGATATGGACATTGATTCACTTCATACTAGTCACCTTACACACTGTCACTTTCAGCTACTATTGCACTATCGTACTTCACTGCACTTAGTTTAGAATAGGTTTATAGGGTTAGCAATAGGTTATTATGTGTATTTATCTGTATATTTAGGAGGTTTACTTATTTAGCTTAGCATAGATGTAATTTATGTTCTGTGTACTTATATGTTATGTTATGCCAGGTGCATTCTTGTCTTAAGAATTTAAGTGCCCAGTCTGACCTTCTGTTGTTCTGTGCATCTCACAATAAAAGACTTGAACTTGAACTACATTTCTTACTTGTGACATTTGCATGTTGTGGTTTAATTTGTCTGTATTTGATTTAGATTACAAGCAAAACTAGAGAGCGTACAATTTCTGGGGAAATTGTAGGGTGTGCTTACTTGGATGCAGGTGGGTCCGTCCCCTTAAATGTTTCCATTCTAGTGATATTTTCAAGCATTAGCCTAGCTACTCATATTGCATAATTCATTAAGATCCCCCTTTGAAACAAGCTACTGTAACAATGTTGTTACTGGCAATATTTCAGATGGAATCGCGATTCTAACAGTGCCGTCTGCTAACTGAAAATATGCCCCCCAAAATGTAAATAAGTTTGACAATAATTTAGGGGGAAATGGCTAATTCAAAAGACGTTTGCTAGAGGCAAACTGGCTGCTGATTGTTTGAAAGCGCCGGAAATGAGGACAGTACTACACACTGCGAGTGCCAGGGTGACTGAGGCTGTGTTTACTACCGCGCACTCAACGAAGTACACTGCAATGTAGTGCACTGCAATGTAGTGCACTTACATTTGCAGTGCACTCAGTTGCTGAGTAGCGCTGTCTAAACTGGAACACTTTACTTACCCATTTAGCGGGAGGTGACACACGCAAATCTGCTCGCGACACCCGAGAAACTAAACCCGCGAAACAAACCCGCTTGTATTTCTGTCACTGGACTCCTCCTCTTCCGCTCCGTAGCCAAGATGGCGCCCGTTTAGGGCGAGTAGTGTCCATCGTCGGACACTTCATTTTTGGACCGTTTGCAGTGCATCATCCGGGTACTTTCAGTGCACTGAATTATTTTGGTTTTTCAGCGTAAGCGCCCTAAGCACTGAAAGTAAGTGCTCGAAGTGCACAAGTGCGCGGTAGTAGACACAGCCCATGTCTGACTCTGAGACTAACGTCAAAACAAAATGCGGTCTCACTTAAATTCCAAGTTTCACACAAATCACAAAAATATGCTGACCTGCTGGCTGTCTTCGCAATCGCCATATTTTAAGATAAATAATTTGAGTGAGACCGCGTTGCATAGATAATATATATCTATGGTGTGTACTGTGTTCGATGCCACAGCTAATGTTAAACTTGTGTACGTTTTGGGGGGCATATTTTTGTATCCACCCTATTGCCCTCCTTCTGTTTTTTGGTTTAGAATTGACCGAAGTATCAAATTACGAAAATACTACTATGACGCTTTCTAGCATGGCTGCCCCCTAAGACTAGGGGGTGTCACGGGCGACCCGCACTCGCTCAAATTTCAAAGACTTTCACGACCTCAACTCTCAACTCCTCCGAAACGTACCCCCCCCCCAGACGCAATCTAGACGTGCGATATGCACATTTCTCCGCGATATGCATATATCTCTGACCGAAATTAGCTCTGGACAGTCTCTTGATCGCTCGAAATACAATAATCCGGATTTCCGGGATATTTTATGGCATTTGCGGGTGTCCGGGAGACGCTATTGGAATGCTTGGGATGTCTGTAGAACCTAATACCCGTCGGCGACAAAAGACACTTTTTGCCACAAAAACGTTGTATGGTCCTAAACTGTGCAACGAAACGCTAATTCTAATACAATCAACTCAATCTCTACCACGAGGAAACTTTTGAAACCTATGTTGTCTATGTAGTCCAAATATTGACCGAGCCTTAGGGGCGCAAAAAGAATAATAATAATATATATGTGAGATAACAAAGGTTGTGCTCCTTGCCGAAGGCAAAAACACACCCAATAACCAAACTTTTGTTAAGGTTACCGTTACAGCTAGATTGTCCTCCATTGTTTTCAATGAGGCCTATCTCTCTCTCCCTTCCCCCTACACACAAGGCCTATCTCTCTCTCCCTTCCCCCTACACACACAAGGCCTATCTCTCTCTCCCTTCCCCTACCCACACAAGGCCTATCTCTCTCTCCCTTCCCCCTACACACAAGGCCTATCTCTCTCTCCCTTCACCTACCCACACAAGGCCTATCTCTCTCTCCCTCCCCCCTACCCACACAAGGCCTATCTCTCTCTCCCTTCCCGTACCCACACAAGGCCTATCTCTCTCTCCCTTCCCCCTACCCACACAAGGCCTATCTCTCTCTCCCTTCCCCCTACCCACACAAGGCCTATCTCTCTCTCCCTTCACCTACCCACAAGGCCTATCTGGATGAAGAGCTTAGAATCCTTGAGCCCTTTGTTCTGAATACCAGCCTTCTGGCAGTTTATATCTGTGTTTATGTATTGCATGTGTATAACATAGGCATGTTGTAGAAAACCAGATGGATACACTTGTAGTGTAAATTGTAATAATGTTTGTATGACCGTTGTTTGTCTGAGGCCGGGATAGTATGTGTCCCAGAGCAGGTTAGGGTTAGTGTGTCTAATCCTGACGTTAACCCCAACATGGCCAGACAGACTCAATACTGTTTATGCTGCCTGCAAAAGTCAGTTATGAGAGAGGAAAGTCCACCTGTGTATGTGTCTCACACGCATGCACACACACCACAACAAACACACACACACACACATGCACACTCACCACAACAAGCACACACACACACACTCACCACAACAAGCACACACACATGCACACTCACCACAACAAACACACACACACACACACACTCACCACAACAAACACACACATACATACATTGTCAAACACAGAAACTGCAAAATGTTTATTCTTCGACAGATCTGCAAACGCCTTGGTAAGCAGAGATTTGTTGAAATGTTTACAAACAAATCGTTTTAACAAATCAAGGCGACAAAGCGTCTGTCGAAGAGTAAACATTTGATTTCTTATATACGACAATACGAACAATACGTGGGAAGATCCCAAATCAAACACGGCGAATCTGGAGCAGACGCCATGTGCCACCAGCTGCACAGGTGACGTCACTACGTCTCCAAGGCAACATATCAAATACAGTCGTATGCAAAAGTTTAGGCACCCCTCTGAGGCTGCATGATAATTTCCTGTCTTCACCAAAAAAGATCAATATAATATTGTAATATTACTTTTCTAGTTAACACTGAGTGCTGGGGTGTTTTCCAGACAAAGATATTTGGTGTAGCAGTATTTAGTTGTGTGAAATTAAATCAAATGTGAAAAAAAGGCTGTGCAAAAGTTTGGGCACCCTTATCATTTATTTGATTTGAATACCTCTGCCTACTAAATGCTGATTAACTGCAACACATAGTTAGTCTGATTAACTCGTTAAGCCTTCAATTACATAAAAAGGTGCATTCAATCATTAGAAAGGGTATTTAAGTTAGCCAATTGCAAGTTTTGCTTCTCTTTGATTCTCCTCTGAACAGTGGCAAAATGGGGGCATCAAAACAGCTATCAAATGATCTAAAAACAAAGATTGTTCAGCAGTATGGTTTAGGGGAAGGCTACAAAAAGTTATCCCGGAGGTTTCAGCTATCAGTTTCCACTGTGAGGAATGTCATTAGGAAATGGAAGGCAACAGGCACAGTTCTTGTTAAGGCCAGAAGTGGCAGGCCAGGAAAAATAACAAAGAGGCAAAGGCGAAGAATGGTCAGAATGGTCAAGGACAACCCTCAGACCACCTCCAAAGAGCTGCAAGGTCATCTTGCTGCAGATGGTGTCACTGTGCATTGCTCGACCATTCAGCGCACATTGCACAGAGAACAGCTGTATGGGAGAGTGATGCGGAAGAAGCCTTTTCTGCACACGCGCCACAAAAAGGCTTGCTTGAGGTTTGCCAAACTACATTTGAACAAGCCAGGCTCATTTTGGAACAAAGTGCTGTGGACTGATGAGACAAAGATGGAGTTATTCGGTCACAACAAGAGGCATTACGCATGGAGGCAAAAGAACACAGCATTCCTAGAAAAACACTTGCTGCCCACAGTAAAATTTGGTGGGGGGTCCGTCATGCTGTGGGGCTGTGTGGCTAGTGCAGGAACTGGGAATCTAGTTAAAGTTGAAGGTCGTATGGATTCAACTCAGTACCAGCAAATTCTGGACAATAATGTTCAAGAATCTGTAACAAAGCTGAAGTTACGGCGCAGTTGGGTGTTCCAGCAGGACAACGACCCGAAACATTGCTCCAAATCCACTAAGGCATTTATGCAGAGGAACAACTACAATGTTTTGGAATGGCCATCCCAGTCCCCAGACTTGAATATAATTGAAAATCTATGGGGTGACTTGAAGCGGGCTGTCCACGCTAGGCACCCATCAAACCATACTGAACTGGAGATGTATTGTAAGGAAGAATGGTCCAAATTACCTCAATCCAGAATCCAGACACTCATCAGAGGATATAAAAAGCGTCTAGAAGCTGTTATTTTTGCAAAAGGAGGCTCTACTAAATATGAATGTGATTTTTCTGTTGGGGTGCCCAAATTTATGCAAGTGTCTAATTCTCTTATGATGCGTATGGCATATTTTCTGTTTATCAAATAAACCTTATTTCACGGCTAAAATATCACTGTCCATGACGTATGTGTATATATATGACAAAGACGTTCCTCATCCAAACGCCCAACATTTTATAGATGAAAGTAATGGAGATTATCAGGGGTGCCCAAACTTTTGCATACGACTGTAACTCTGTGGATTTAAAAAAAACGTTTGTTTACCTCTGCGAACTTTCAGGAGGTATACAAACGGATTTGTTAACTTTTGAGAACGTCTCTGGAACAATCAGAACAGCGTATTGGTCTAATTACAGTATAATACTAGTATATAAGAAACAAACATACATACATTGTCAAACACAGACAGACAAACACACTCAGCTGGTTGTTTTTTCTTGGCAGGAGGGTGTTGTTACAAGGGAATGTTTGAATTAAAGATGGTGTGGAGATGGTAGCCGCAGCAGGGTGCAGCTAAGTGGATTTCCTCTGGTGTTTTAGAGCAGTCATTACTGATCCCATCGTATTGCCTTAGTAGTTCAGTCAAGAGAGTGGCATATTGATGTGACCATTTATTAATAACCATTTACATGGAAATAGGTTTGACTTTGGCAGAGTGGATGTGTCTAGGATAAGCACTCACTGCTTCTAGCATAGCGAGCAATATGCATACAACGCAGGGAGCAAATGGAGTAATAATCCTGATGAACAGTAACATACAGACAACACAGGGGAGACGGGGAGGGGGAGGGCAGCAGCAGCATAGATAATACACATGGAGGGAGGGAACTCCCTGGTATATTAATGCTAGAAAAGAGAGATGGGAAGATCAGTTTGACTGGAGGGAGAGATGGAAAGATAGAAAGGATTATTAGGCTAGATGGAGAGATGGTAAGAATTGGTTTTGAATAGACGGACAGAGAGGATAGTAGGTAGGTAAAGGAGGGATGAAGAGTACAGACTGGAGTGTGTTTGCCACCCATGCAACACTGGACTCCCACACAGACATTAACGCCTATGCCTCCACTGTATATCAACACTAATGTCAACAGTGTCACCACCTTCAAGAGGATCACCACATTCCCTAATCAGAAGCCATAGATGAATAGAGAGGTTCGCCTACTGCTGAAGGCACATGACATTGCTTTCAGATCAGGGGATATTCAGGCCTACAGTTCATCCAGGGCTGTCCTAAAAGGGGCATCAAAAAGGCCAAGCACAGCCACAAGCTTTGGATCGAGGAGCACTTCAAAAGTGGCTCCGACCTCCGACGCATGTGGCAAGGCATCCAGGCCATCGCCGCCTACAAATCAATCAACCCTACCCTCCAAAGCAGCGACACTTCCTTCCCTGACGAGCTGAACAGCTTCTATGCCCGCTTCGACAGGGACAATCAGGAGGTGGCCACCAAGGCTGTGCTCACGACAGCCCCTCACACTCTTCCCCACCGACGTATGTGCTGCACTGAGCCGGATAAACGCACGTAAGGCAGCTGTCCCTGATAGCATCCCCGGACGCGTGCTCAGGGCCTGTGCTGGGCAGCTGACTGAGATCCTGACTGACATCTTCAACCTGTCACTGGCCCAGGCAGCTGCCCCCTCGTGCTTCAAGACATCGTGCCGGTGCCAAAACACTCCAAGGCAGTGAGCCCTAATGACTTCTGCCTCGTTGTACTCACCCCCACCATCATGAAGTGCGGGAGGGATCTGGGCATCAGCACCTCCCTCAGTTACTGGATACTAGACTTCCTAACCAACAGACCATGCACCTTCTCCCAGCCACTGAACATTTGCACTACATATTTTATTACTGTACTTATATATCACTTCCTTTTATATATATGTACTTTTACTGCTTTCTTAGCACTTCTGGTTGATGCTAAACTGCTTTTCGTTGTCTTAGTACAGGGGTAGGCAACCCTGGTCCTAGAGAGCCGCTGTCCTGCATGTTTTAGATGTTTCCCTGCTCCAGCACACCTGATTCAAATGAATGGTCGTTACCCGGCTTCCACAGAGCTTGATAACAACCCATTCATTTGAACCAGGTGTGCTGGAGCAGGGAAACATATAAAACATGCAGGACAGCGGCTCTCTAGGACCAGGGTTGCCTACCCCCGTCTTAGTACTTTGACAATAAAGTTGAATCTCAATCTTAGCGAGATTTAGAGCAAATGGGGCGAAGGAGCAATGAGGAGTGAATTAATGGTAGGAGAGATATAAACAACTAGAAAGTGCATTTCCTGCAGAAAAAATGTGTTGGAATGCGGAAAGCTGAAATACAAATGTAAAAAGCTTTGATCCATCCCCCTCTCCGCTGACCACGCTCAGCAACTGCAGGGATGTGAGGGGCCTGATAACCAATAGAGGAGGAAATTACAGGATTGGGTGAGGGAGAGAGGGGGTGAGGAGGCAGATTCAGAATGTTTGAAATATAGAATGAAGTTATTAAATGATACACCTCATCACAAGAATTACATATAGAATTCCTTCAACGGGGCTTTTATATTGAAATTATGTGTGTTGGTGTGTGTGTAGGGGGGAGGAATATGGCGGTGGTATCCAGAAGCAGAAAGCTTTAAAAATCGTGGTTTTAGAGGAGAACGCCCTCTTAAAATACCTGAGTGACAAAAAAGCCTAATTTATGTAGAGCTATTGGGGGGGTGGGGGGTGGGGGGGGTCAGTGTGGAGAAAGAGGGGGGGGGGTCAGTGTGGATGAGAAAGAGGGGGGGGGGTCAGTGTGGAGAAAGAGGGGGGGGGGTCAGTGTGGAGGAGAAAGAAGGGGGTCAGTGTGGAGGAGGGAGGGACAAGTGAGGGGTTTGCAAGATGTCGGTCTGAGTTGACTGAATAGCTCTGTCATGTGACTCCACTAATCTGCTAATACCAATCACCTGTGTGAGAGACTGAGTGTGTGTCTGTGTGGTTGCCACGGTGATGGCGCAGCTGTGATCGTTAACAAGCTGATCAAAGGGCAGAGAGAATAACAGTAATTTACCTAGAATCCACATCTCAAACAAGTTAACCTAGACGCAAGACTATAAATCCAATCCAAAAAATACGGATATTTTCCAAGACCCAAGGTCCATATTTCCATTATATGTCGGTGCAGTCAGAAATACGACTCTACCGGCAGTTTCAAAAACTTTCTCTTAGAAATATGTCACCAGATTTGCATTGGTCTCTATGGGGCGAGAGTTTGACTTTGTCTTGCTCTCGTGGGGCTCTGAACAAATGTGTAAGTCTGTTGGAGTCCACAGACAACTGGCTACGACCAACACAAAATGTCGTATCTATTGATCCAAAAATGAAGCATGAAGAGTGAAAGTTGTGGCATTGCTGGTGTAAAACTGTTTTTTAACCAGATTCTGAAGCTCCTCTCCACTCTAGCATTTTATGGAAGCAAATCGTGACCAAAATTAAAATGCATTTGCCGAAATGCTTTTTAATTTTAAGAATGTGGCTGCATTATTTGACTCATAAATTAACATTTGCAATGTAATGCAATGCAGATGGTTAGCTCGGTCAGCAGGGAGCTGAAGAAGAGCGGCTACTGTCACTCTGCTGCGCGGCTTAGAATGCTTTTTCGTTTTCGAATTATGGGCAGTTCTTAGCGGGCAGAACACGAAAAAGCATTCTGAGCGGCGCAGTAGATTTAGATTATGGCATAAAATGTGCAGTGTTGAAGAAGAAAATGCAAATGTAAATAGGATGATTGATTACTAATTTAATTTATGAGTCAAATAATGAAGCCACATTCTTAAAATAAAAAAGCATTTCGGCAAATGCATTTTAATTTTCAAATTTTAAATTTCAAATAGAATTTTTGTATTTATTTGCTGGGGCATATTTTGAAAATTAAATCTCAAATGTCTATTGCTTTTTCATTTTAATTAAGTGAAAGATTGGGCAGTCTTGAAGAAGAAAATTCTAATGCAAATAAGATGATTGATTACTAATTTCTTAGTAATCAAGAGGTAGAAAGGTGATAAGTCATAGCTGGAAATAGAAGAAGTTGAATAAAGATTCGAAGAACAATAGTAGGCATTCCAACAATGAGTAAAGGGAGGACAGAGGGATTACATAGATACAGGGTATATGCAGGAATCCTGAAGTTCATTTCAATACCTTTTTAAGACTTTTTTAAGACCTTCTCTAAATATTTCCACTTCAAGTTCTAATCTGCAACGAACCTTTAACTTAATATACAGTTGTAGTTTGCAAATAAATCTAAAGAGCGCAACCATACAACAGAACTCAGATAAGATAGAAAGAAACAAATCAAGAATAAATAATTTAAAGCAAAGGCAAGGTTTATTAACATATTTGAATGTTTGAGTTCAGTGAGTGGTGATTCACCGCAGTACAGGGACGGACTGGGAGTAAAAACTGGCCCACCAGAACCGGCCCCCGTATACGTCACCACAGCTGCCCTGCCAATGCATGCACATTTTGTGTTTTGTGTGATGCTAGTTAGGGAGTTCCACACTTGCGAGTGCGCGCAGCGTGTGAGCGAAATATTTTGGCCTTTATTTCAGCGCAAAATAGTTTTATGAGCTTTATGTAAAATAAACATAGCCATTTTTCACTTGGTAATACCTTGTCTAGTGAAGGTGATGTATTTTTGACTCATAACCTTTCAGCTCCAGTGCCACCCTTAAGTTTCTTAGCCTGATTTTCCATTGTTACTAGCTAGCTTTCGATCTGTCAGTGTCACTGTCGTGTGTAAGTGAGACAAAGGGGGCGTGGCTAAGGGCTGCATAGACGTTCATTTGGAATAGCTAACCGGCCTGGGGGAAAGGGGGGCCGGCCAACCGTGTCACTCTATCTTCTGCCGACCTTTAAATAGTTAAAACAATTATAAGACAAGTGGTCCTCCAGCCCAGAAGTGTTTCGGCTCACCGGGAATTCTCCTGGTGCTCCAGGTGGCCAGTCCGCTACTGCTGCAGTATTGAGACAGCAGATTATCCTCCTCGTTGATGTGCTGCCCATAGCCACCCTGATGTCTGCAGACGATGGGGCAGAGGTCGTTGTCATAGCTGTTTTGACAAGTTCAGCTGTCGTGTTGGGTGGTGGTGTCACTGGTGGAGCACAGAAACTGGCGATGGACAGCTGCGGCTGCTCTCTGCGGCCAACGGCGGCCTTGTGGCAGAAGGCTGCGGTCCGCCAGGACCAAAACCTCATGCCATAAGAACAGTTTCTTCCCTTCTGCTACTAGCCTTATCAACAAGGCTTTCAACTGACACTGACACTTACAACAGACCTTCTGCACTCTTAAATTGTTAGTTTTATTCTATATTTCATATTGTATAGTTCTGTCAGTATTTTGTTGTTAATTTTTACATTTTTATATTTACATTAAGGATAAGCACTCACATTCACTTTACGATTTTAAGATTCTGTATGTTTATGATATGTTAATTGTATGCACCTGCCCACCACAACAAATTCCTTGTTTGTGAACACTTGGCAAATAAACACAATTCTGATTCTGAGAGGATTGATAGATGGAGATTGGAGAGGTGTTGATCCTGCAGTGAACATAATGTTCAGTAGGGGGCAGTCTGTACCTGTACAGTCTGTTCAGTTTTACTTAAGCTTCCATGTCTGGCAGCCTGAAATAGAATGTAGGTCACTGACTCTGTACGGGCAAGGCTTCTACCTACTCACTGCACCCCTTCTCCACCACCACCACCACATCCACACTCACTGCACCCCTTCTCCACCACCACCACCACATCCATACTCACTGCACCCCTTCTCCACCACCACCACCACATCCATACTCACTGCACCCCTTCTCCACCACCACCACCACATCCACACTCACTGCACCCCTCCATCTTCTCCACCACCACATCCACACTGACTGCACCCCTCCATCTTCTCCACCACCACATCCACACTCACTGCACCCCTCCCCCTTCTCCACCACATCCACACTGACTGCACCCCTCCCTCTTCTCCACCACCACATCCACACTCACTGCACCCCTACCTCTCCACATCCACTGCACCCCTACCTCTCCACATCCACACTCACTGTATCCCTTCTCCACCACCACATCCATGATACTGTACAAGGTTTGTGAGTATATATGTGCGTATGACATCAACTGGATGACAAGCATCATTTAAAGGACATGACAGATGGATTGTGTTTTATGGTTTTATGTTTATGGCCATCCAGTGTTTATAAACCCTGTTGTTGCTGTGGCGACCGCCTCACGTGGGCATCAGGTGGCGAGCAGATCATCTGGCGTGGGCTGACACCAGCCAAGGGTTATCCCTTAACTAGGGAAGCCAAGCGGAGAGGGACGATGATCTCTGCTGGAAGAAGTCAGAACCCTGGAACCCCACCACATCAGATTGGGTTCAGAGTATAACCCTAACTCTATAGAAGATGATCATGCCTTGTGTTCCAAAAACCCTGTCTTTTTTTGGGGATGTGGCTTTCTGACTGGTTCTGGTTGGTTTTGTCTGAGTCTGTCTGGTTCTCGTTCTGTCCTGTCTGGTTTGAGTCATCTGGTTCTCGTCATCTGGCTGGTACTGGCCTGTCTGGTCGTGGCTTGGTGTAGCTGTCTGGGTCTTGGTTCTGGTTCTGCTAAGTTGTGGCTGGTACAAGACTGTCTGGTTCTGATCCTAGTTTCTTCCTAGAGTGTCTGTACCTTTCATCTATACTTTTTAAGAGGCCTGTAAAAACACCCTGAAACCCTAATCAACCTCTGGCTCTTGGGACATCCATATTTCACACATGCTCCTCTCTGTCCCTGGTAGGGTTGGGTGTTGGGTGCTAGGGTTGGGGTAAGGGTTAGAACCTCATGCAGCCCAGAGGAAACAGACGTAAATCAGAATGGCGTGCTGTGGTCACTGAACTGTGTGTGTGCGTGTGCAAACTTCAAAGCCTTTGAATCTCCTCAGTAAGACTGTGATGTAAAATAAGGTTTACCCTTCACTTTGTTCTTCCCTCCTCTTCTTCCCTTTCCTCCCTTCCTTTCTCCTGCTCTGCCCACCTCCCCCCTTTGCGTCCACACTTACTGATCCTTTTCTTCTTCCCTTCCTCCCACCCACCCTGTCTTCATTGCTCTTTTCTTTCCCTACCTCCCCCCTTTCCTCCCTTCATGCAACTCTGCCGCTGTCCCTCCTCCTTTCCCTATGGAGAAGAGAGAAGGGGAGAGGGGACGGAGGGGACAAAGACAGAGAAAAAGAGACGACAGAGAGAGACAGATAAAAGAGCAAAGCGGATGAGAGGGAAGGAGAGTGGAGCTCTAGCTCTGTGAATCCCTGCAGTCTCCTCTCCATCAGCCTGCCATGTGTTAACAACAACACCGCCAGGGTTAACACGCCACACAGCATCAAAGGCCCGACACACCCCTGTTGCCTTCAAGCTCACATGAGATCATGGCAACCCTGTCTTTAATGTCTGCAGGAGCTCAGATGGACCTGAGGGAGACGGAGGGGGCTGGGAGAGGGAGGGAGAGAGGCTGGGAGACGGAGGGGGCTGGGAGAGGGAGGGAGAGGCAGGGGAGGGAGAGAGGCTGGGAGGGCGGCTGGGAGAGTGAGCGGGAGGGAGAGAGAGGGGCAGGGAGAGGGCTGAGAGAGAGGCAGGAGGGGCAGGGAGGGGGAAGGAAAGAGGCTGGAAGAGGGGCTGAGAGAGGGAGGGGGCTGGGAGCTCACTCCCCTCCCAACTTTCAGCCCCTACCCTCCAGTGTCTATCAGTCCCCAGCTCTTAGCCTCTACTCCAGCCTCTACTCTCCAATGTATATCCATAGCATTCAACCTCAACCCCAGCTTCTATCACCCAGTGTCTATCCATAGTTGTCAGCCTGTACCCAACCTTTACCCTCCAGTGTCTATCCATAACTCTCAGCATCTACCTCCAGTTCCCCAGCCTCCAGCCCCTGCTTCAATCCCAGCTCCAACCTTAGTCAAGCATGGCCTTAAGCTTCAACACAGCCCCCAGCCCCCTCTCCTTCTCTCTCTCTCCCTCTCTATCTCTCTCTCTCTGGCTGTCTAAGTGGTCAGACGTTTCAGCACCTAACTTGTCCCTGATAGGATGTTGGAAACCTGTATGAGCCTCCTTTACAGCATACTGCTGATCTACAGTGGTTGTTTATGAGGCCATCGGTATGAACAGACGCATGGCACACTTTGATCCTACGGTGAAACGGGATGGTCTGTTCTGTAACCAGGATGAGGATGTTAGGCATCTTTTCAGCCAGGGTTCTAGGTTCCAGAGCCTGTTTCAGGTGCTGCAGTGTATGAGGCTCGGGTGGGAGTTTTGATTGTCACTCTTTATTGGGGGACCCAGAGGACATAATCTCTCCTGAACTATTTATTTGGGCAGCTAAAGTTGGCAATATGAAAAACACGGAAGAGTAGCCTCTGGGGAGTAGGGTCACTTGATGCAAAGGCAGTGTTACTGGGGCTGGTCATGGCGTATTGAGTTCTCATATTGTAAGCTGGTGAGAAAGATGGAAGAGTTCATTGCTCAGTGGGGGAGGGGTGCCCTGTGCACAGTGAACATGGAGGGTGCCCTGTGCACAGTGAACAGGGAGGGCTTTAGTTATTAAGTTGTAATCAAGGGGTATTTTTTATTTTTTTTTGTCTGTGAAATGGTATTTCTGTTTCTCTCTCTCTGAACCTCTGTCTCTTTCTCTGTCTCTATCTCTCTGTTTGTCTCTCTCTGTCTGTATCTCCTCTCCCTACTCTGGTTCCCACACTGCCTCTCTCGCTCTCTCTCTGTCTATATTCTCTGTGTCTCTCTCTGTCTCTCTCTGTCTCTCCTCTCCCTACTCTTGTTCCCACACTGCCTCTGTCGCTCTCTCTCTCTTGTCTGTCTCTGTCTCTCTCTGTCTGTATCTCCTCTCCCTACTCTGGTTCCCACACTGCCTCTCTCGCTCTCTTTCTGTCTCTATTCTCTGTGTCTCTGTCTGTCTCTCTCTCTCTGTATCTCTTCTCCCTACTCTGGTTCCCACACTGCCTCTCTCGCTCTGTCTCTAGTCTCTGTGCTGCTCCATATGGGACCTCAGCACAGCTGTGCTTCCCAGCAAAGACAGATCCTGTACTTCCTGTTGCATTCAAATGTTTAACTTGTATCATCCTGTATGTCTGAGCTCTGAGATCTGTATATTGACAGGTAAGAACCCTGGTCTTTTAGCCTTAGGACACACACATAAACACACACACACACACACACACACACACACACCTGGACCATGTCCCTCTGCGACCTCTTTGTGAGGCCCACCTCCTGGCTGTCTACTCTGCTAACCCTCCCAGGGGATCAGGAGTTACCTAGAAACCTTTCACCTCCCTTCCTCTCCACACCTCCCCCTTTCTCCCTTTACCTTCCCCTCCTCTCCACACATCCCTCTCTCTCTCTACATCCCTCTTGTTCCTTCCTTTCTCTTCCTTCACCTCCATTTCTCCACTCCCTTTCTCTTAGTCTCTCTCCCTCTCCTCTGACATGTGGTACAAGTTAGCAGCAGAGTGTCTGACAACCTACCAGCATTTAACTCCACCTCTGCTTCAACACAATCATCCACATCCAGTACAGTGTGTGTTGTGTGTGTGCATGTGTGTTTGTGCATATGTGCATGTGTGTGTGTAATCAGAGTTGGGAATAGTAAGTCCACTTGTCTTTTGTGATTGGTCTATACATCTCTCCAGATCACAAAGGCCATGTTTTATTGGCTCATAAAAACTGGGCTCAACAATACCAACCAACCAGAGAACAGAGAAGGGACACGACTATGTGAGGCAACGTCCAGGTAGTATTCCAGAGAGCTCCACCCTCTGCATGCAGGGTTAGGGTTACACAGAGACAGGGTTAGGGTTACACAGAGACAGGGTCAGGGTTACACAGAGACAGGGTCAGGGTTACACAGAGACAGGGTCAGGGTTACACAG
Source organism: Mallotus villosus (assembly GCA_903064625.1). Classification (NCBI taxonomy): domain Eukaryota; kingdom Metazoa; phylum Chordata; class Actinopteri; order Osmeriformes; family Salangidae; genus Mallotus; species Mallotus villosus. Next base: position 12,450 of record CAEFZP010002313.1, on the reverse strand, counting down.
AGACAGGGTCAGGGTTACACAGAGACAGGGTCAGGGTTACACAGAGACAGGGTCAGGGTTACACAGAGACAGGGTCAGGGTTACACAGAGACAGGGTCAGGGTTACACAGAGACAGGGTCAGGGTTACACAGAGACAGGGTCAGGGTTACACAGAGACAGGGTCAGGGTTACACAGAGACAGGGTCAGGGTTACACAGAGACAGGGTCAGGGTTACACAGAGACAGGGTCAGGGTTACACAGAGACAGGGTTAGGGTTACACAGAGACAGGGTTAGGGTTACACAGAGACAGGGTTAGGGCTACACAGAGACAGTGAGACAAGTGAATTGTTCCCTAGACAAGTCATGATCAACTATTCGCAAGTTTTCCCATTTCCAACTTCCCAACGTCACATCTGCACATGTCTGCTTGTCAGTTCTAGTGGGTTCTTATCTGTGGGTAGTCCGCTTCTTGAGGAGCTGTTCCCACACAGCAGCCTGCTACTGGGCTTGATTTATGCTCCAGTCATCTGTGGAGCCTGAGGATTAAACACACAAAGATAGAACTGTGCTTCGTCCAGCTGCATGACTGGGACCCTCACAGTACTGGAGAGTAGAGCAGGATAGAGTACTGTAGACTAGAGTGGGGTACTCTAGTGTAGAGTAGGGTATTGTTCAGTACTCTAGTGTAGAGTAGGGTATTGTTCAGTACTGTAGTGTAGAGTAGGGTATTGTGAAGTACTTTAGTGTAGAGGAGGGTATTGTTCAGTACTTTAGTGTAGAGTAGGGTATTGTGAAGTACTCTAGTGTAGAGTAGGGTATTATTCAGTACTCTAGTGTAGAGTACGGTATTGTTCAGTACTCTAGTGTAGAGTAGGGTTTTGTTTAGTACTCTAGTGTAGAGTAGGGTATTGTGAAATACTTTAGTGTAAAGTAGGGTATTGTTCAGTACTCTAATGTAGAGTAGGGTATTGTGAATTACTGTAGAGTTGGGTAGGCTACTGTAAAGTACTGTATGTAATACTGGAGTTAAGTTATATTTGCATTGTACTTCATTATTATTATTGTTGCACCATGCCTAGTAGCTGAGAGTGTGTTCATTTACTTTCTGCTGTACTTTTATGTACGCTGTTTGAATGTTGCTTTGGATAAAAGTGTCTACTAAATGAATTACATGTAAATAATGAAACATAGTGCAGGAGAGAGATGTGTGTAAGGGAGATGAGGCAGAACAATGTACCATCAGTCAACAGGAGAGAGAGAAAGAAAGGGAGAGGGGAGAGAAAGAGGGGAGATAAAGAAAGGGAGAGGGGGGAGAAAGAGGAAAAAACTGAACAGGGAGGGTGTAGAGAGAAGGTGGGGGAGAGAGTGGGGGAGAAAGAGAGAGAGGGAAATAGAGAGAAAACTGGGAGAAAAAGAGCAAAGGGAGGGGGAGGCAGGGAGGGAGGGAAAGAAAGAGGGTACATTATGTAAAACTAACTCAGATAAAGACATTGGCTGAGTGGAGCCATAAAACAGGCAAATGCTCTGAAAACCAAAGCAGTGCAAACTCCCTCCCCCTCTCCCTTCCTGCCTAATCTCTCTCTTCTCCACCTCTCCTCTCTCTCAGTATCTCTCTCTCTCTCACCAAACCTCTTTCTCACCCCTCCTCCCCTTTTCACTCGCTGTCCAGGGCTTTGTTGGTGGATGGAAAAGTACTGGAGTGTCTTGCCAGCCCCACAGAGAGAGAGCGAGAGAAAAAGAGGGGAGGAGATAGAAAGGGATAGAGGATAGAACAAGAGAGAGAAAGAAAGAGAGGGAGATGCAGATAGAGAAAGAGAGATAGACACTAAAGTGTATTAAGAATAGGGTATATCTTTGAGTTAGTGGTTGTCTCCCAGCACACAAACATCAACTCAGGAACTCACACACATTGACATACAAACACACACACAGTTATAGCTGTACCAGCAGCCACAGATGCCCCCAGAGAAACTAAACAGATCCCAGAGCAGGATTAGAGGGTTTATGGAGCCCTGCTAGACTAGATCAACCCTGGGAAACCCCAGCCAGCCAGCCTCTCTCTCTCTCACACACAGGGGGAGAGGGGGGGGTGAGAGTGGGGGAGTGGGGGGGGGAGTGTGGGGGAGAGATTGGGGGCGAGAGTGTGAGGGAGTGTGGGGGAGAGTGGGAGGGTGTGAGGGAGAGAGTGTGGGGGGGGGAGAGTGTGAGGGAGAGTGGGGGAGTGTGTGAGGGAGTGTGGGAGAGAGAGTGGGGGAGAGAGTGGAGTGGAGGGGAGTGGGGGGGGGAGAGTGGGGGGGCATAGGGGAGAGAGGGGGGAGAGAGAGGGGGGGAAGTGAGGGAGAGTGTGAGGGAGAGTGGGGGAGTGTGGGAGAGAGAGTGGAGGGGAGCGAGAGAAAGTGTGGGGGAGAGAGGGGGGGAGAGAGGGGGGGGAGAGAGGGGGGAGAGAGGGGGGTGAGAGTGTGGGGGCATGGGGGAGAATAGTTTCACAGTCTCAGTAGATATCCCCTCCACCACCTGGTGTTGCAGGGAGGATGGTGGAGGCTGGTGTGGGCCCCCTGCCAGCCTCACGTCACCTGGCCTCTGGAGAGCCCTGTAGAAGGGGCTAGGGGCTAGGGTTATCCAGTACACCACTAAAGGCCGAAATATGCTACTCCGACTCCGTTTACGGATGGGCGGAGGGACATATAGACTTTGTTTATGGTTTTGTTTCCTTTTGTTTGTACGAATGTGTGTCATTTTTTGTTAACTGCCACCTGGGTGCTACCACCCTCTGGATATATTAGGTCCAGTGTAACCGATTGCAACTGCCTTCTGACATCTTGTTGTGTTTTGAGATCCCCAAACATTGTGTGGAGTGTGTTGATGTGTTTTCATCCAGATCGTGTTGAACTTTATTGGGTGATTGGTCTGTCAGTAGACTGTATAACGTGGTGGGGAACTCCTTTGATGGCAGTGTATGAATGGGTGTGTGTGTGACTGTGAACTATTGTTTTGTAACATCCAATCTCATTGACCAGCTATTTATTAAAAACATAGGCCTACTGTATTTTGCTAAATGTCTGCCTCTGTATATTCATTCATTTGAGTAGCCTGCGTCCTGTTAATTTCATAATAAGTGGCAGTCAGGGTTTGTCACATTTGCCCCCCCTCCCTGACGCAAGCGGTTCTTAATACGGACCAATCACAGCCAAGGGGGTATCCATAACTATCAGAAATTACGACAGATAGTTAGAAAATTCAGGAGGTGCACGTCAAGCTGTCCGGGGCTGTCCGAGGGCTACCGGAGAGCTCGTAGAGGGCGTTCCACGTAGACGAGGGCGTTCCCATGTGTCCGTTTTTTTTTAACGGAGAAGCATATATCCGCCTTAATGCCACTAGCCTCTACAGAGCCCTGGAATAGACCTAATAATAATAATACATTTTATTTATATAGCGCTTTTCAAGGCACTCAAAGTCGCTTTACAGAGTCCAGTATTCATTCAGACCCAGTCATACCGGTGGTGCAGAAGCGTGGCTGCCCAATCAGCGCCTACGGCCCCTCTGACCACCACCAACATTCATTCAACATTCATACGCTGCATGTCTTTATGATGGTGGGGGAAACCGGAGTACCCGGAGGAAACCCACGCAGGCACGGGGAGAACATGTAAACTCCACACAGAAAGGACCTGGAACGACCGGGGTTCGAACCAGGGACCTGCTTGCTGTGAGGAGACAGTGCTAACCACTGAGCCACCGTGCTGCCCACCGTGCTGCCCCTAATATACCTGGAAACACACGCACACACACACATACATTTTAGTCATTTAGCATACGCTCCTATCCAGAGCGACTTACAGCGAATGGCTTTGCGGATAGAACTGTCTTTTGAGATTCTGTTTCCGCCTGTTTGAAATTATTTGCAACACATCTTAATTTAGCTTGACTTTTGGTCTGACACGGAGCAGGCTAGTTCTGAAGTATAAGTTACCCTGGTTACGTAGCTAGAACAGCCACCTTAATGGAACAGAACTGTCGCTGAAGTAATCGAGACTTGTCAAAATAAGTCTCGCTTATCCTTAACCGACGTTGATAGAACACCCCCCCGGTCTGTGAGGCATGTTGCCTTTGTATGTGTGTGTGGATATGTGATTCTGCTCATTTGAATTCATTAGGCTTGATTCTGCAGTACAGTCGTGTAAAGTGAAGGGATATGCTAAATTTACCATCCATAAACTACAGCTTCACACAGGCTGGAATAAATAGCTTGAAATCTGTTGACATCTAGCATTATTTCATAATTTTATTGTAGTAGCCCCACCCTGCATCCCTAGGGCCAGAGAGAAGGGGAGAGAGAGAGAAGGGGGAGAGAATAGATGGACAGAAAAAACTAAGATGGAAAATAAGAGACAGAGATGGAGTGAAAGAGATGAGGACAGTCAGGAACAAAGTGTGGTGTGTACATGTGTGTAGTGGTCTGTGTGTGTGTGTGGTGTGTGCATGTGTGTAGTGGTCTGTGTGTGTAAGCCAGAAAAAGGGACAGCAACAGATGGGTTAGCCTAGCTCCAGTGTCTCATCAAGGTAGGATTAGCCTAGCCTAGCGCAGTGTTGTACTTGGTTAGGGTTAGCCTAGTCCAGTGTTGTACTTGGTTAGGGTTAAGGTTAGATTGCTTGAAAAAGAACATCTAATTCTATAGGTAGGGTTAGGGTTCATTCCAATGGGAAATAGCAGCATTAAAGTAGTCCAAATAGAAAAATAGAAATCCATATAAAATATATAAAGTGACTCATAACATCCAAGGAGTTGTTGGGAATTAGCTAGTCATCCAGGAGGAAATTACATGACAAACGGATGGTATCGCTCCTCAGACCTCCACCACAATGTAACCTATTTATGGTGAGTCAGCAGGAATCCCACTACCAGAAGAAAGTCATGACATCACTTCCTTCCTGACATGAAGGTGCGTTGACGTCAATGTGATGCAACATGGCGTGTGGGAGGCTGACCAGAGCTGGGAGTCTGTGTTTGGGTGTGCTAGAGAAGGAGAGCGTGACTAGCAGAGATGGTGGGAGTCATTTACAGACGTGTGTGTGTGCACATACAATGCTTACTTGCCCCGGGGGAAACTGGTGGTAACGAGGGGCCAGCAGGGCTGGTGAGTCACTAAGGCTGCTGCATCACAACCTGCTCATCTATTCACCTCTGAACCTCTCAGCCTCACTCATGTATAGTGGACAGTTGGGTGTTATCTCTGCTCAGGACACACTGAGACACAAACTATACATACCAAAAACACACACTGTCACTAGGAAGACTGCTGGGTGGGTTAGGGTTAGCATGATTGAATAATTATATTGAGGCTAGTAGGATGGGTTGCATCACAGACCCAAACACCACACACTCACACACTAAGCACAAACACACGCCAACACCAGACACACTAAACACAAACACACACTAAACACTACAAACACACACACACACACACACACCAAACACACACGTACCAGACATACACAACTACACACACACATGCTACACAAAGAGCATCCATACACGCCACACTCACACAGGTAATTACAACACCGTTTTTACAGTCGCTAAGACACATTTCTCAAGACTAAGGTCACTTTTTCAAAACTCTTCACACAGTTCTCCTAACCAACTTTCAGCTCAGCACAGCAGTTCATTTCACATTCAAAATGCATCAAAACTACCAAATCACTTCATACATGTCTCAAATCAACTCATTCTTCCATAACATTCTAGTACTCGCTGTGAAATATTTTTTACTGTTGCTTGCTTTTCTACAGGTAAACTCTTGCACTTGTTGAGGTCCATGTTGTTTAATTGTAACTTGTTTAACTACATGCTCTTATGATTCTTTTCCACACATGTATGCTTTGTGAAAAGACATTTTCACAATGTATGCTTCATGTTTGACTACCTGCAATGTTTGGGGATATCTCGTTGTTATGATCAGTGACCTATGCACTTTTGTAAAGGTTCATGCCGTGTCTGTTGGTCAGTGATGTGTTGGGTTCATGCCGTGTGTCTGTTAGTCAGTGATGTGTTGGGTTCATGCCGTGTGTCTGTTAGTCAGTGATGTGTTGGGTTCATGCCGTGTGTCTGTTAGTCAGTGATGTGTTGGGTTCATGCCGTGTGTCTGTTAGTCAGTGATGTGTTGGGTTCATGCCGTGTGTCTGTAGTCAGTGATGTGTTGGGTTCATGCCGTGTGTCTGTTAGTCAGTGATGTGTTGGGTTCATGCCGTGTGTCTGTTAGTCAGTGATGTGTTGGTTGCCAGGACTTGTACGTGTGTCTCTGTCATATCCCCTCATGGCTCAGTGTACTCAAGACATGATCTCATCACCTTCCACTCACACACCCATTACACACACTTTACACTAACACACACACATCACACACACCCTCCACAAAAATGTTACCATCATGTTCCGTATCTTGAACATATGAAAGCCTTATGAAACAAGTCTGAGTCTTGGACAAAGGAGAAAGAAGGAGAGGGAAACATTGCTCTGTTTCAGCAAAGATTGAAACTGTAACACAAAGAGAAGTGCTGTGCAAATATTTAGTTAGGCAGGAGGGGGCTGGTCTGTTGAAGCTTCATGCCCCGTACAACACACCAACATGCTCTGAAGTTTGAAGCTGAGGTCACTGATTTAAACAAGCGTTCCTGAATGATATTAAATCATTGTGTGTCACGTGACAGATGACGAGAAGGTTTGTGTGTGTGCAGAGCACTTCGATAGGAAGACATCATGCTGGGTAGAAAAGTAACTCTGGCGAGTTGCGATCAGCGTTTTTGAGGTGAGGGGGCTAGGGGGTGGGTGGGGTGGGTTTGGGGGTGATGGGTGCAGGCGTACCTGGAGCTGCTGTGGGTCAGCATCACCTTGACAGTCCTGACCCTCGTACCTGGAGCTGCTGTGGGTCAGCATCACCTGGACGACAGGAGTCCCAAACCCCTAACCTCATATCACCATTTACAGTTTTTTACAGTCGCTTGGACACATTTCTCAATACTCAATACACTTTTTAAAACTCTTCACACAGTCAGCACAACAGAAGTATATGTGGGCTAAACTCTGGATCATTTATCATTGCTTTGGCACAAAATGCATTCAATTACATTTTTCAAATTACATTAATTCTTTTTTCACTTTGACACAACAACTGCCAAAACTCTTGGTACCTAAAGGCCAATTTGCACATGTTTACATACTGTTTTCAAAACTGTTAACCTTATGTTCAAAACAATAACATAATACAAAACTGGATAAGACAGCAATTTGTTACATTTCTACAGTGATATTGTAATTAAATATATTTTGACTAACCCTAACCCAGGCTTCACATTCTATGGATCAAGCCTGACCAGAAACACGCACCACTCTGCATTACAGGATTCTTTTGTTAGTTGTTTTGAGCTGTTCCCTGGTTTGTGTGTCTGGATTCCGTACTATTATCCCCCATGTTGACTCTCATACTGATCATACACAAAGACCCTCTGTCCCCTAGCACTGAAGCACCCCCAAACTAAACCCAGCGGGGATAAATTAAGAGCAGAGTCCTGGGCCGAAGAGCACAGCAGAACACAAACATGAGAGAGTGTTGAGAGGAGCGGATGGCTAAGATTGATTATCTATTAGGAGAGAGAGGAGGGGAGTGGAGGAGCAGAGATGAGGAGGGAAGAGGAGGAGGAGAGGAGTGGAGAGATGAGCAGGAGGAACAGAGAGGAGGAGAGAGGAAGAGGAGACAGGAGTGGAGAAATGAGGAGGAAAGAAGATGAGGGAGAGAAGGCGGAGAGAAGTATATGAAGTGAAAGAGAGATCAAGAAAGACTAATAACAGGACAGATAAGCACCGGTACCAGTAGAACTTTCCACTGAATTGTGACCAAGTAGATAGCCTTAGTCACTGTCCTCTGGCTCTGAAACTGTGTGATGTAAATGATAATAGTTTCCTTCTGCTGCTGGAAAAAAGCCTCATACACCCTGGGCTGCTGAGCCGTCAGTGTGACAGGGATGACTGACCAGGGTTGTGCATGTGTGTGTATGTCTCTGTGTGTGCAAGCCTATCTTCCAGGAATCAGCCGCTCCCCCTGTGTTAAAGAGCAGGTGGGCAGGGCCAGACGATGACACAAGGTCAACTCATGAGGTATTTGTCTCTCACCCCAACACCCACCAATCAACACCCAACCCTCAGCTACAGTTACCAAGAGTTCAGAAACCATGGAAGACTGGTTGATCTTTTCTACAAGTGATTTTACTTGAGGAGGTTTGTGGTGTTTTAACTAGCATGGTTAAACAGATCAGGTGAAGTGTTCTGATCATCTGGTTGATGGACTTTTCCTTCCTCTTGTTCCCTGTTGTCATCGAAACCCCTGAGTTGCCCCTGATGGGGTCACGACCCCCTCCCCTGAGGAATCTTTGAGACCCTCCCTCCCTCCCCCAATCAGAGACAGACAGGAGTTGTTCCCAGCCAGTAGCTGTTTTGTGTTCACACACCTTCATGTCTGGTAACCACTCCTCTATCTCAGACCTGAGGGAAACTGAGGTGTTATATATTAGGGTTAGACACACTTCCACTCCTCCATCTCAGACCTGAGGGAAACTGAGGTGTTATATATTAGGGTTAGACACACTTCCACTCCTCCATCTCAGACCTGAGGGAAACTGAGGTGTTATATATTAGGGTTAGGGTTGACAGAGTTCATGGTGACATCGGAAAGTGGGCCTTTGATTTAGATGTCAATATTTGGATTATTGGACTTAAATAATTACACAAGGTGTGTGTTCGTGTGTGTTTAGGCAAGAAATCTCGATCAACAACTTGACAAGCAGTTTATAAAAACTATTTAGCTGTTGATAAAGGTATTGTGTGTCAAGGCAAGCTTGCTCTCATCTGTCTCAATCCTACAGACACACCTAGAGAAAGACATGTGATTGAACAGATCCAGAAGACAGACTGTGATTGGACAGATCCAGAAGACAGGCTGTGATTGGACAGATGCAGAAGACAGACTGTGATTGGACAGATCCAGAAGACAGACTGTGATTGGACAGATCCAGAAGACAGACTGTGATTGGACAGATGCAGAAGACAGACTGTGATTGAACAGATCCAGAACACAGACTGTGATTGGACAGATCCAGAATACAGACTGTGATTGGACAGATCCAGAAGACAGACTGTGATGGGTTAAATCCTCATCTGGTTCGATTCCTCTTTTAGACCATGACAACACTTGTTCCTGTGGTTCCCGTCAACCACCAACAGAACTAGATTAGGGCTGATCTATGACACACACACACAGACACACACAGACACACACACACAGACATACACATACTTTCTCCCGAGGTGTGACGAAGCACAGGCCTGCAGTGGAAGAGGGTTAGGGTTGATCTATGACACACACACACAGTGCAGTGGAAGAGGACAGGTCGAGTGGATCTGAAGTGATTTGTGTGTTTGGGTCAGCTGGATCTGTGGGTACGGAGGAGGTGCTGGAATGTGGTGCTAAAATCTGTGTTCTAAACTCTGAGAGAAAATGAAGGGAAAGGCAGGATGAAGATAATATATATAGAGAGGAGAGGTGGATTCTGGTCAGGGCCGGAGTGGGGCCACTTTTCAGCCCAGGAGTTTCAGACCCACGACCGGACCACTTTTTTTGGTTTACCAAACAGGGCTGGATGCAGCCTGCTTTGACTGGGGGTGCAGTGAACCTTTCGGGGGGGTATCATAATTACAGAAAGGTATCGTCATTTTTATATTGATCCCATTTTTGAGACTGCTTAACGATCCTAGTGTTAATCAGGCTAGAGCGTTGTAAACATTCGGGGCTTAACTGCATCACAGTTAATGCGAGCGCGCGTAGCGCGCAAGTGAAATTTTGTGGCCATTATTTGAGCGCAAAATAGTTTTTTTGCTTTAAGTAAAATAAACAGCCGTTTTTCAATTGGTAAAACCTTGTCAAGTGATGCCATCACTCCGGCCCTGCTACCCATCCATCCTCCCTGATGCGTATCGTTACGGTAGGGCCGACTGGCCCAGCTATCGGTAGCCTATCTGAGAAAACTTTTTGGAAAAGACGGGCTAGGACCCAACCAACTTTATTTGTGAGGGGAGAACTCCCTCACATGGTACAACCCATGCAGAGGCTGCGGTGTCAGAATACGGAACGTGTGTAGCCTACTTTAAGAGAAGATAGACTAACGTAACAAATGTCAACAACAAAATATCCTCGACCAGCCCAAAAATGAAGCGGCCCACCGGCCCAAAAGTGAAGCGGCCCACCGGGAACTCTCCCGATTCTCCCGATGGCCACTCCGGGCCTGATTCTGGTCGTTTCTCAATTACCAATTAGAGAACATCAAGATGACTGACATACCATTTAATTATTTAAATAACATCATTCTCTACCCAGATCAGGTCTAGCTGATCAACAAACTTTAAATGAATGACCGGCATATAACTAGACAAGTCAAAGTGCAGTAAGCGGTCTGGAGCGCAGTTTGGCCCTGGCTACAAGAGAGATGTTTCAGGGCTAATGGAGCTGTGTGCATTAGCTGTGTGCTTGGCAGCAAATTGTATTTAAAACTAGATGTAGGATTATAGGTGGTAACTCAATTCACAATTACAGTAACTGCAAATAGCTTTGGTCTTGTGGACAGACCCATCTGGCAGGATTTGTAGCACAAATTGCCTTTCAAAACACAATTTTCTTTCTCTATTGCTGCTAGCTACCATTCCGTTCAAGTTCAAGTCTTTGATTGTCAGATGCACAGAACAACACAAGGTCAGACTAGTCACTGAAATTCTTAGGACAAGACAACGCAAAGCAACCTGGCATAACATGACATAGAATTACTCAGAACATAGATTACACCTATGATAAGATCAAATATAATATAATAAACCTCCTAAATATACAAAATAATATACAATACAGTATACTAAACCTCTAATACACATAATAATCTATACTAACCTTTACTAACCTAAAGACAAGTAGGGTACAATTAGTGCAATATTGCTGAAAGTGCAACCAGTGGCTGAAAGTGACAGTGTGTAAAGTGACTAGCGTGAGTGTCGAAAGTGTATCAATGTCCATATCAATGTCCATTCAAAAGCCTGATGGCCCTTGGAAAGAGACTGTAGTCTAGTCTAGCTCTTCAAACTGTAGTCTAGTCTTCGTGTGCGAGATCGAATGCTTCCCGGGCAAGAGGATTAGGGTCATGCAAAACAAGATTCTGAATTTATTCTGGAATAAATTGCATTGCCTTAAAACTCTTCCGTAGCATCTGACTGACAGTCGCTTCATGTCAACAGTTAGTGTGTTAAAATTACTTTAATGAAATGCGTTCTTGTTGTAGTAAATCCAATCTGTCTTTTGCTGATAGTTTTGTGTTACTCTCTTTTTTATTTAATTTTCTAATCTTCTTCCCCTCAAGCTGCTCATGTCCCCTCGTCCCTAACCCTAACCCTGCTCCCTGATCAAGATCAACCTCTGCAAGAACATCTGTGCTGAAGCTGCAAGACCCTCTGTGCTGAGGATTTGTGTGTGAGAGGGTGGGAGTGCATGTGTGTGAGAGGGTGGGAGTGCATTGTGTGTGTGAGGGTGGGAGTGCATGTGTGTGTGAGGGTGGGAGTGCATGTGTGTGAGAGGGTGGGAGTGCATCTGTGTGAGAGGGTGGGAGTGCATGTGTGTGAGAGGGTGGGAGTGCATGTGTGTGAGAGGGTGGGAGTGCATGTGTGTGTGAGGGTGGGAGTGCATGTGTGTGTGAGGGTGGGGAGTGCATGTGTGTGAGAGGGTGGGAGTGCATGTGTGTGTGAGGGTGGGAGTGCATGTGAGGGTGGGAGTGCATGCGTGTGAGAGGGTGGGAGTGCATGTGTGTGTGAGGGTGGGAGTGCATGTGTGTGTGAGGGTGGGAGTGCATGTGAGGGTGGGAGTGGGAGTGCATGTGTGTGAGAGGGTGGGAATGCATGTGAGGGTGGGAGTGCATGTGTGTGAGAGGGTGGGAGTGCATGTGTGTGTGAGGGTGGGAGTGCATGTGTGTGACACACACCATGCTAGCCTCCTGTCCTGTCTGCCACACACATGACACACACACATGCACCACACACAACACATACACTCACACCCACAAATGCATGCACACACATACATGTAGATGCACAATCAAACAAGTTCACAACACAAACACACACATCTGGTCCCAAGCTCAGTGCAGCTGGTGCAGACTGCTGTCTCAGTGGACCTCTGAGGTCTTCCTTACACCTCATCCTCCGTATCCTCTCATTCTAATAATAATAATAATACATTTGATTTATAACGCACCTTTCATCCGAAAACACATCTCAAGGTGCTCATTGGGTGTGCTTTGCCTTCGGCATGAAGCACAACCTTTGTTATCTCACATATATATTTATTGTGAGAATGCTGTAAGCATTCTCAATATGTTTTC
>CAEFZP010002312.1:0-10208 GCA_903064625.1 Mallotus villosus | reverse complement strand
CACTATGGAACTACAGAGGCACATTCTGATTCTCCTCTTGGGTTGCCATGTTTGAAAGGGGAAACCCCCCCCATCAGATGCCGGTTCATCTGTGGGGTTATCAAGTTCAAGGCTACCCTGTTTGACTGGATTCCTCATGACAAACGTCAAAGGTGTTAGTGTTGTAGTGCCTCCAGTGTTTGTGTGTGTGTGTGAGGGTGTGACAGAGAGGATGTGTGTGTGTGAGAGAGAGAGAGAGATGTGTGTGTGTGAGGGTGTGTGAAAGAGAGAGAGCGAGAGCTAGAGCGAGCGAGAGTCTGTGTGTGTGCGAGCGAGAGAGAGAGCGAGATCGAGCGAGTGGCTGTGTGTTGTGTGCGGGTCTGTGTGTGTGTGCGCTCGCGCGCGGTGTGTTTGTGTTCGCGCGCGCGCGCGCGCGCGCGCGCGCGCGCGTGCTTCGCTGTGTGTGCTGGGTGTTTGTTGTGTGTGTGCGCGTCGCGCTCGCGCGCGCGCGCGAGCGCTCCGTGATTGCTGGTGTGTGTGTGAGGGTGTCGCTTTTTCCCCCCCTTCCTTTTTTCTTTTAAGAGCCATCCAATACAGAACACTCTGGAACTCCCATCTCTCATTTCAGAATCAGTCCGACAGCAGAAAGGCAGGCATCATATCATCAACAAGTGCCATGGAAGCAGGAAGAAAGACACAAATGGCTGCCATGCGGTACTCCAGTGGACGTCGTTGATTGAGATAACACCTTCCAAATGCACCGATCGACAAGAAGATACAAAACACTCAACCGTTTTATCGCTGTACTAACTGACATCACTCTGCTCGTGAGACTGTCTCTAATCCGATTGTTTACATGTCGAAAGTAACGCTCAACGTATGTGAGCGTGTGCGTTTCGAGTGTGTCTGTTTGGCGCGCGTGTCGCAGAAGACATAACTGAGCCGCGCGCCGCGGCTAATCACCTAAGTTGGCGTGACAGTCATGGCGTATTAAACCAATGGGATTGTGCGTACAGCATCACTGCTCCCAGCTCTGACAAGGATTAACAGAGAGACGGAACGCTACGGTGTCCCTCTTTGTTCAGCGTCCGGGCACGACCAGTGAGGGTTCTAGAACAGGGGTGGGCAATCCTGGTCCTCGAGGGCCGCTGTCCTGCATGTTTTAGATGTTATCCTGCTCCAGCACACCTGTTTCAAATGAATGGGTCGTTATCAAGCTCTGTGGAAGCCAGGTAATGACCATTCATGTGAATCAGGTGTGTTTGGAGCAGGGAAACATCTAAAACATGCAGGACACCGGCCCTCGAGGACCAGGATTGCCCACCCCTGTTCTAGAACCTTTCACTAGGAGGGCCGAGCTGGGGCCAGTTGAACTGTTGCAGGGGCCCAGTTACATTAAACATGAATGTTGTCGTGTAGTTTTTGGTCACTGCATTAACAGGCAGAAGACCGTGTGTATAACGATTTAGACTCAACATTTAGGAGGACACACAAGGGGGTCCAAGCTTGTTGTCACACCCCCCCTAGAACTGCCCCTGGATACACAGGAGGATGCAGGGATTGCCCCCAACCTACCTCGAAGCACTGATTGGGTCAGGTGATGTTTTTTATGGAGTGTTCTATCCTGGTCGTCAGGGTCCACTGTCCTGCATGTCCTAGAATCTAGATGTTTCCCAACGCTGCATGTTCTAGAATCTAGATGTTTCCCAACGCTGCATGTTCTAGAATCTAGATGTTTCCCAACGCTGCATGTTCTAGAATCTAGATGTTTCCCTGCTCCAACGCACCTGGTTCCAATGAACGGGTCGTTATCAATGGCTCAGCGGAAGCCTGATAACGAGCCGTTCATTTGAATCAGGTGTGTTGGTGCAGAGAAACATCTAGATTCTAGAACAGGGGTGGGCAATCCTGGTCCCTCAGGGACTGCTGTCCTGCATGTTTGAGATGTTTCCCTGCTCCAGCACACCTGTTTAAAACGAATAGGTTGTTATCAAGCTCTGTGGAAGCCGGGTAATGACCATTCATTTGAATCAGGTGTGCTGGAGCAGGGAAACATCTAAAACATGCAGGACAGCGGCACCTGAGGACCAGGATGAACACCCCTGTTCTAATGCTGTGGTATCGGTTGATGTAGAGTCTGGTCCTAGAACTGTGGTTGAGGGTCACTTCTAGCCCATTGGGTGTTGCTAGGGGTCACTTCTAGCCCATTGGGTGTTGCTAGGGGTCACTTCCAGCCCATTGGGTGTTGCTAGGCAGGCCACTGCTGAGCCCCAGCAGCCTTACCTTGTATGTTCATTGATATGCAACATCAGATCATCATTACATTATGTATTCCAAGGGCAGGCCCTGAGCTTGATGGATGATTGGTGCAGTCTAGTCATCTTCAAGGTGCTGTGTCCAGCTTCCTATCTCTCCCCCCGGGCCCTCGAGCCGGCCTCTGCAACTGCTCCGCCCTCTCAGGGAGGCACGCCGGCTGTTCCAACAGCGCCTGCGCGGGTCGGCGGGACATTGCGTGGCCACAAAGCTGTCTGGTTCTCCAGAACGAGCCCTGTGAAGGTTAGGGAACGCTGAAGAGAGAAGGAGCTCTGTAATCCTGCTAAGGGGTCAACAGGGTTTGTTTATGAGCACAAATAGGCCTACAGCACCTTTTAGAAACTCACAGCGCTCCCACTCCCAGACAATGAGCTGTAGGGATCGATTAGACAAAGAGAGAGAGAGACGAGAGAGAAAAGAGAGAGAAGGGTGAAGAGAGTTAGGAGATAGAGAGAGAGAGGTGAAGAGAGTGAAGGAGAGAGAGAGAGAGAGAGGTGAAGAGAGTGCACGGATCGAGCGAGACTATCGCGCGGGTGCACGAGCTGTCGCATATCGCGCTCTCCTCTACGGTGCCGCGCTTGCCGCTAGCTCGCGAGCGACGAGCGCGTGCCGACGCTCTTCTCGTCTCGCGTCTCTCTCTGCTCGCGCTTTCTCGCTCTCTCGCTCGCTCTCGCGCTTCGTCTTTCCTGTCTTCGCGTCTCTCGCTCTGCTCTACTCTCTCGCGCTTTCTCCTCTCTCTCTCGCTCGCGCTCTCTGCTCTTTCCTTCTTCTCGCTCTCTCTGCTCTCTCCCCTCCCTCTCCGCTCTCTCGCCTCTCAGCGCGCGCGCGCTCGCGCTCTGCCGAGCTTCATCTGCTACGACGCGCGAGAGACAGACCGAGACAGCGGTGGGGTGTAGAAGTTGGCGACGAGCCGTTTCCTTGGACGGGTGTGCTGATACCTGACCACCGCTCTTCAACGGAAAGTTAAACAGAGTCTTTAATAATTTACGATAGTGGGGAAACTGCATTAAGGGAACAGGCACCGTTTAGCAAGCTGTCCTGCGCCGGTACTGCTCCATCCCCGATAAAGGATCAAAGTGAAAACTGCACGGCAACAGGAAACACACAGCTGTCAACAGAGGTATTTCACAGCGGGTCATTTCCTGCCCAGAGAGGAAGTAGATCCTAGCCATCCTTCAGTGCCCCACTGGTCATTACGCTGTAGTGAAGGACGTCTTCCGTTCCTCCGGACTGCCCCTGTGAGATAAGGAGTACAGTAAGAATGACCTGGCCCTCAAACGCCAGAACAGATGCCTTTGCATTATTCCGCTAATGGGTAATGACTTGGTACTGTGTTTAAAACCCCAGTCGGGCCTACAGTTACCGGTATGTTCCATGACAATACATAAACAGAAAATATATCATAAGTGTAATCAATATTGAGTGTGTGTGTTACTGTGTGTAACTGGCTAGTAAACATGCCTTGTTTACTAGCCAGTTACACACAGTAACACACACACTTTGTACAAGGCTTCAGGACTGCGGTAATAATGTGTTGATTTAGCCAACCCTTTTAATGAAAGTCAACATTCGGCACCGGGCAGGATTTGAACCTACCGACCTCTTGGGTCTGCGGTCAAGCGCTCTACAAGCCTCCGTTTACGGCCTTGTGTCTGCTTCCTGTCCAGGGTTTAGCAGACGGTCTTTCCATCCATAGGAGGGGAAGAGGCTTGGTAACGGGCCCAGCGAGGGCCAACGCCATCAGGGGGATCTGGTTCATCTTGGGATTCGCTTACCGCACACCCTGATGGGGTTACCGAAAATAAAAACTTCAACTCGCTATTTATACTGGCCCTCTGACGTACATCCCAGACACTCCAGTGTGTGGGAGAGAGAGAGACAAAGAGAGAGAGAGAGACAGAGAGATAGAGAGAGAGAGACAGAGAGACAGAGAGGAGTAAACCTCCTGCCACTTTCTTAATCCTTGTGCTACCTTCGGGTCACAACGAACCTTTGTGATGTGAGGGGTCTGAGACAGCCCGACAGTTAAAAGAAAATGCTTCACTTTGTTTTTGTATTGGGTCAAGTTGTCGCAATACGACGGTGGGTCTCAATGACTGATGGGTCAGAATGACCCGAAGATAACACAAGGGTTAAGGAATGTATGTATGTGTTTGTGTGTGTTTATGTTTGTGTGTGCGCGTGTGGTACTGTTCAATACCATTCCAAAAAACCTTTGGCCTGGAGGTTGAAGTTAAGAGTGTGCTAGAGGGGTGTTCTCCTACATACTGTACATTCTGTCTTTGTGTGTGTGTGTGTGTGTGTGTATATATGTGGGTGGATGGTGAGGTACTGCCAAGATGTTTGGCAGGAGAGCTGCTCTCTCAGTTTCTCTGGCTATAGGTGAATCTGGGAGAGTTCTGTTGCTGCTGCACCTACGAATAGAATTCGGGGAACAGGGAGCTGCTCTGTTCTCCTGGAACAAATCAATATTTCACCAACTCAAGTTTTAGTTCCGCGTACGAGTCAAAGGGCGGTATAGGGAGTTCCACCTGACCGTTCCCACAAAGTCACAGCTTTTTCTGCTGGGATGTAACCATGGGGGATGAATGGATCCCTGTTTGGCCCAAAGTAAGAGGGGGAATCCACTGACGTCTTAAATCTTAAAGACTTGTGCTGCCTTATGAGGTCACAATGACCCGAAGGTTCACAACGACCCATCATTCCGACACTTTTACCCAATACAAAAACAAATAAAAAGCATTTTCTTTTAACATTTGCGCTGTGGGGGGGGTGTGAGACAGCCCGACGGTTAAAAGAAAATGCTTCACTTTGTTTTTGTATGAGGTACAGTTGTCTCAACACCTGGGGGGTTCACAATGACTGAAGGGTCACAATGACCCGAAGAGAACACAAGGGTTAAAGACTTGGGCGCCAGAGGCGTGACAAGCTAACCTGACTGAACGTCTGCAAAGGGAACCAAGAAGTCAGGTCACAGAGTTAGCGGATCACGCGCTAACTCAACTACTCTGAGCGGAGCTTCCCGTGTCACTTCCTGTCCCCTTTGAAAACTTCCTGGTTGCTACGGGCGATAAAGTAACAGGAAGACGAACAGGAAGTGGAATGAGAAATTCCCAACACACTAATCACCCTCGGCAGGAAGTGAAACTAGGAATGGGGTGTCAAGAAACAATAACTTCCTCCTTATAAATCATGTCATCGTTAGTTTGGTTGTTCTACTTCAGGAAATAATTACTGCTGAACTTGTGGTAGTTGTATTAGGGTTGAAGGGTTTCTGGTCTGATTTGTGATTGGTTCAAATCGACCAATCAGACCGTTTCAGTACCAGTGTTCTGTAATGACATGTCGGGTGCAGTCAGAGACCCATCATTGGAAGGGCCAGTTACTGGACATCTTACTTCACCCTGCTTGTCTCAGGGAGAATGTCCCTGTACTGACTGTAAGTCGCTTTGGATAAGAGCGTCTGCTAAATGACTAGAATGTAAATGTAGGTAGAAAACACATGAACAGATCTGAAACACACCTTCTACTGAAACACACCTGAAACACACCTTCTACTGAAACACACCTTCTACTGAAATACTTCTGGGATGAATTCTTCAATTAATTCTTCTTCTGCAGAAAGAACCACTGTGAACAACAGGACCTCTCGAAAAACGATTTTTAATCAAAGCAACAAAAAAAAGAACAAAAAAAAAGTTGAATCATTAACAAGTTTATAAAACAGTGATTTAGTTACATAAATAAATTGATATCGGTGTATCAAATCTTAATTTCACCTTCATGAGCATGTTGACACGGATGAGGAAGTACAATCGTTTACCTAATATAATAAATAAAAAGGAGCATATTTCCGTTTCTAAACAAAGAAGCAGACCCCAGGTGAGGACAAGAGACACAAGACAAATGTTTCGGCACAGAAAACCAGAGGAAAGAGCTTTTTTTAAAGCACAGAAGACGTCCATTCAGCTAAAATTAAAGACACTAAAAAGTTGTGACCAAAATCGGTTGGCTTTTTCATTTTAATGAACAAAGTTTGGTAGTTAGAACTCCCATTTGGTTATTTTAAAGCGTTAAGACAAGGCAAGAAAGAAAGGCTGTTCTTGTTTGAGGAATTCTAGAGAGAAACCAAAAAGAAAATTAAAAAGGAGAGAAACAAACAAATAAAATTAAAAAAGCATTAAAAAAAGAAAAGAAGAACTGGAACAGTCAAGACCTACATAGCAACGTTCTGTCCGGCACAAAGTCAAGATGTCAGCAGAAGAGGCAAGTACATGTTGTTTGTTGTGCATAAAATGGAGCTTCTTTTTGTGACTTTATATCACTGCGGAAGGAGACATGAGGCGTGGTCAGGCCAATTTTCACCCCAGCGTAACCCTACACTGGTTATTAGTATAGAGAGGGAGCCTGATCTCATTACATTACTCGGCTTGCTAGGCACTAGGCCAAAGTTCTCATGCGTGTCCGTCTTGTTTTAATGCTAAGGCTTGCTGCTCTTGCCCCCCCTGATGTCACTTCCTCTCCTCTTCTTCTATGGTGCGCAATACAAGTGTGTGTACACCGGAGAATACATATTTTGCTCAGCCATAAAAAATAAAAAAAACGACACACCTCCATTTCCTGTTTTGCAAATAGCCAGTTCCTGTCATGCAGTTCAGTGGATGTCTCTGCATAGCCACCCAGCAAATATGTCCTTCTGCTTGACCCCTGGCCCCCGATGCGACGCAAGACGCACATTTGAAGTCTTTCTGATATGTTTATGTTTCAAAAACCAAGGTACTGCAGCTTCAAGTATTTTGCATTACATAGAATATTCTTTCATAAATTAGTTAACGTATACATTTTTTTTTCAATATTCAGACATATACTATCATATATACAGAACAATAAAATGCTTTCATACTTTCTTTTTTTCATTTTTGTTAGCTTTTCGTTTTTTGAGAAATCCCTGAGAATGTATGTTGACAGTTGTTAAGTTTCCACAAGCGAAGTTTGTGTGTTTGTGTTCAGAATAAGAGCTTTTCGTGTGTGTGACTGTGTTTGTATGTGTGTGTGCGTGTTTGAGGAACAACAACACTGCAAAGCCAAGGTAGTCGGTACAGAGGTGACGATCACGGTTTTCTCTAGAGAATGCAGAAGAAGGTGAGGAGAGAGGAACAATCCCGGGCTGTGATTGGACAAACCCGGACCATCCTGGGCTGTGATTGGACACACCCAGACAATCCCGGGCTGTGATTGGACACACCCAGACCATCCCGGGCTGTGATTGGACACAACCCAGACCATCCCGGGCTGTGATTGGACACACCCGGACAATCCCGGGCTGTGATTGGACACACCCAGACCATCCCGGGCTGTGATTGGACACACCCGGACTACACGGACAGACGAGGGAGGAGTAAAGCTGGATCGTTAAGAGGTACTTGTCACAGGATGGGATTGTTCCGTTTGGTTTGAAGCCGCTTCTATTCTCTCGTTGTCGTTTTGAGGCTGTGAGCGTTAGCAGAGTTAGGAGTGCTAGATGGAGCTTTCACCACTGGACAACATATACTCAGTGTAAACCAATGCTTTTGTTTTTATCTGTAATACTTTCTCTCTCTCTCTCTCTCTCTCTCTCTCTTTCTCTCTCACACACATTCGTACATATAAAGGGGAACACACAAACTTGCACAACAATTTTCGTTTTTTTTTGTTTGTTTTGCGAACTAAATATACACATTAATACCAGCGCGGCGTCTAAAGTTTTACAGTCGTTTCCTTGTTTAGTTGCGTTTTTCTTTTTTTCTTCCATTTTCGTTTTTTTTCGTCACTTTTTAAGTTAAAAAGGATTAAAAAAAAGGCAGACTCAAGTAAAAAGGTGAAGCGATCCAACGACCGTTTCTAGTTTCTCATTTCTTTTGTCTTTTCCCCCGCTCAACCAAACCTCTCCCTCACCAGCATCATCAGTTTCTTCTTCCCCTTATAGATCTGTTTGAGGTTATCAATAAACTGGGTGAACTGAATATGTCCGTCGTGCGCCATGAGGAACGTCTCCCGCGCCTTCCCCAGGAACTCGATGAACTCGCTGTAGTGCCGCGGGCTGATGTGCGTGAGGCGCGAGTGCGTCGTGTTGATGTACGCCCCGATCGTGGCGTCCAACAGCTGCCGCAGCGGCGCCTTGTCCAGCGACATCAGCTTCCCCGAGTTCCGGCGGCTGTGCAGCGCCACCAGGCCCGGCGTGGTCAGCGTGCACCGCCTCAGGATGTCCGACAGCACCGTGGCGCACTTCACGCTCTTCACCACCAGGGGGATGACGGCCGCCAGCTCGTTCTTACCCAGCGAGTGGCTGAGGGCGCAGGCCCAGAGGACGTCGTTGATGGCCGGGTGCGTGTCCTGGTTGTAGCTCAGGTTGAGGTGGGCCATGGCGAGCGTGGCCAGCTTGTACGCCCTCATGGGGTACCCCCGATGCTCCATGTAGCGGGCGATGGTGAACAGCTGGGTGTAGCTCATCCCCGTGGACGCGGCGTCCAGGACGATCTGGTAGGCCGTCTCGAAGGCGATGTGGTCCTTCTCGCAGAGCGTGAGGGCGGACAGGGCGCAGTTCTGCGGGTCCTTCATGGCGCACTGCAGGGCCAGCGTGCGGGCGGAGGACGCCAGGTTCTCCTGCTGGTGACAGTCCAGGTGGAGGCGGACGATGGTGCTGTTGGACATGACGGTGGTGGCCACGATGCTGGTCGCCTCGGTGGGAGTGAAGAGGGTGAACCAGCTCTGCATGATGCTGTCCAGCGCGTAGACACCTGGGAGGGGGAGGAGGAGCTTAGAAACACACACACACACACACTCACCCCACACACACACACACACATGCGGGCATGTATGACGTATGACTCAAAAGCAAGCATGTCACAGAGGGCTTGTGTTGGGTAAACAAATGGTTTTCCAATTGTGTTCAAGTTTACCCAACACGCACACACTACCACATTTCTCCCTCACGCACACACACACACAGGATTATAGCATGATGTTACGTACCGACTTCTGTGGCACAGGTGACCAGCCATCTCACCATCTCTCTCCTCCGCCAGTTTCAGCGTGGACAGAGTCATCCTCATGACCTACACACACACACACACAACACACACACAAAGCCGGCTCAGCAGGAGTTGCATCACGCAACATATAACATTTATTCTCTTATCAAAAACGACTTACAGTAAGTACAGGGACATTCTCCCCGAGGCAAGTAGGGTGAAGTGCCTTGCCCAGGACACAACATCATTTTTGCACAGACGGGAATCGAACCAGCAACCTTCAGATTACTAGCCCAATTCCCTAACTGCTCAGCCACCTGACTCCCATATAAGTGTGTGTGTAGTGCACACGTGTGTGTGTGTGTTACCTGTGTGTGTGTGGGTGTTACCTGTGTGTGTGTGTGTTACCTGAAGGCCCAGCTCCAGAGACACTTTGAGCAGCGTGATGTCGGGCAGGCTGTCCATGAGCGTGGCGATCTTGAAGGCGTCCTGAGCCAGCTTGAAGATGTGAGATGAAGAGTGGATGTTCCTCTGGATGGACTCCAACACCGTCTCCAGCTTACGCCCGTCACCTAGGAAACCACAACCAGGAACAGAGCTCTGTAAACACAACCTGGGACGTTTTCATATCGCCTTTTTCATTAAGATCACTGTGTTGGTGAGTGTGTTCCTGAGTGAGTGTGTAGATCAGCGTGTGTGGTGTGTGTGGTGTGGTGTGGTGTGTGTGATGTGCGTATATGTGTGTTGTGTGTGTGGTTACCCTTGGCAGCAGTGAGCATGGTGGAGGCCAGTTCACACTGCTGAGACTCGATGTGACTCAGAGTGAACCAGCGAGGATAGCGGTTGGGCACCACGGATACTATATGGTGAGGCCTGGACAGGTCACCTGACGGAGCAGTGGACTCC
>CAEFZP010002311.1:40000-44825 GCA_903064625.1 Mallotus villosus | reverse complement strand
GAGAGAGGAGAAAGAGTAGAGAGAGAGAGAGATAGAGAGGAGAGAGAGACAGCTGTCTGGCAAAGCACCTGGTACATCTAGCCTCTCTCGGAAATGACTGAAAACTGTTGCCTAATGAAATAATATGTCAAGAAACTGCGATTTTTCTGTTGAAGTGTGAAATGTAAAAAATATATATTTATTTATGGGTGGAAATATTTTCTGAAAATTATACTACCCTGATGAGTTGGGGAACAAGTTTTTTTAACCACACAAAAAACAACTGACTCGAGAACGAGAATAAACAAACTGCTAATCTAAATCTCTGTGTTTTGGAATGAGGTTCTTTTTAAGGGAAATTCAACTCAACACAGCCCTTGAGTGTGCCCTGACTGGCACAGAGACATACTCCTGAACGCAGACTCAGCATTTAACTAAGAAAACAGCCAGGAACAGCCCTCTCGAGAATTCTATCTTGAAAACCGTGGAAACATAACATTCCCCTCCACTCCTGAGTGTGGGGGCCCACTGATTGGCTCACCAGCTAAACTGATAAGATAGAGGGAGACATACCAATCAAGACCCTGGCTTTCCATTACACAAGCGTTTCCATCGGGTTTCAAATGGAGGTGGGACTGATAATGTAGCGCCGGAACCGTGGTTAAGTGTGGTTAGTAGATCGTATTTACAAAAGTAAAATGCCTCGACCGGAACAAGGCGACACGCATCTCGACCCTTGAACTGACAAACAAGGAACACAGCAGCTGTAAGTTGTCCGCTGTTTCTGACGTTCTGCTGTTTCTGCCGTTCAGCGCTCGTATCAGACGAGAGGTGGAACATGTCGCCTCTGGAACCAGAACAGACGACACAGAACAGCCAGGACACATTCTAGAATCCCCTTTAATCATCATTATCTGAGGGAATCTTTTTCTCTCCTTGTTTAGAGGTGAATACAGAACATGGCTGCTTTTCTGTGTTCAGCATGAAACCCTCTGATGCCCGGGCAGGGCCTGAGCCTGTCCAAGTGAGGCAGGAAGGAGGCCTTGGCCAACACACGGTCCCTCGGGCCCCTCTCTCACTGATGAGGAAACGCTTGTTTGTCTTCATGATTAGCCTTGATGACAGATGGAAATATCTTTGCTTGGCAGGGGAGAACTAGGGCAGAGAGAGAGAGGGAGGGAGAGAGGGGGAGAGAGAGAGAGGAGGGAGGGAGAGAGAGAGAAAAAAGAGAACCAAACAGAACGAGAGAGAAGTACAACAACCCAACCAGGGAAGCAGTGAGGAGGAAGAGGAGGAGGAGGGAGGGAGGAGGAGGAGGAGGAGGAGAGGAGGAGGAGGGAGGAGGAGGGAGGAGGAGGGAGGGAGGGAGGGAGGGAGGGAGGGAGGGAGGGAGGGAGGGAGGGAGGGAGGGAGGGAGGGAGGGAGGGAGGGAGGGAGGGAGGGAGGGAGGGAGGGAGGGAGGGAGGGAGGGAGGGAGGGAGGGGAGGGAGGGGAGGGAGGGAGGGAGGGAGGGAGGGAGGGAGGGAGGAGGAGGAGGGAGGGAGGGAGGGAAAAGGAGGTCTGGACAGAAGAAGGAAGACGAGGATGACGGGTGACCTTCCCAGCTGCCAGGCAGAACAATCCAGAACAATCCACCATTACCACCTATTGTGTCCATTGTGAGCTGAGCCCTTAAGCGCCAACAGTCACACCAGTGATAATACACGCTGGGAGACAGGAAGAACCAGGGGAAGGTACCACGAAGGACTCACCCACACCTGGTCCACATAAAAACCACATCTGGTACAGATGATTAATCACCTCACAGCGACGTAAAGGTTAACGTTTTCAAATCAGATTTACCATCTGGGTAATGTAGGGTTTATTGATGAGGGTTAGAGCGTGTGAGTATAAACAACAGTTTGGGTCTTAACATTTACATTTAGTCATTTAGCAGACGCTCTTATCCAGAGCGACTTACAGTTAGTACAGGGACATTTCCCCGAGGCAAGTAGGGTGAAGTGCCTTGCCCAAGGACACATTGTCATTCTGTAGAGCCAAGGAATCAAAACCGGCAACCTTCTGATTACTAGCCAGATTCCCTAACCGCTCAGCCACCTGACCTTAACACCGTGTTACCTCTCGGTGATCGTCTTCTCTTTCACCCCAATGCCCGGGTGTTACCTTTCATAACATCTCAGAAGTCAAACGTCTCAATGTGCTCTCCGACAGAGAGGCTACATGGAGCTCCTGAGCCGCTCGTCTCTCGTCTGGAGAAATCCCCCCGCAGAGTCAATCAGCCAGTTAGAACGACTCCAGCCTCGGGGCAGCCAATCGATGAGCTAGTTTGTCTGAGGAATTTGAATTCTAACTGATCCAGGGAAGGTGGGTCGTGTGCCATTACAGATGAGGCATCGATTAAGTCGAGGGTAGGGCAACCTTCACCCCCCCTAGGAGGACGTGCACACACACACACACACACACACACACACACACACACACACACACACACCACACACACACACACACACCACCCTAACCACATTCCCCCTGTCGTAGAGCCGAGCATTGATTACGGGCTATCTCCCTCGCACAGGTTCTCAACTTCTCCGCAAAGACGAGACGGCTAATTGCACACAAAAACCACACGAATCTTTAAGACAAGAAAATCAACTTCCCTTTGTGACAAAACTCCTGGAAGAAGTTCTTCCCTCTGAGGTGAACACGGAGGAGGGGGCTCGTCCAACCAGAGAGGATTTAAAGACCAAAGACTCATTATCCCGTGTGAATAATCTCCCACATAACAGAGGCCCTGAACTTTCCAGCTGTAATCATATCTCACCTCCACTAACCGAGGTGCAGGCAGAATGCCACTGATAACTCTCATCCCAAAAGACTGTGGGGGGGAAGAAACTCATTAAATCTTGGCTTGAAATGTCTCTGGCATTTAACAAACTGGTGCCCGAATTACTGGCACATCATGGTGCTTTCCACGGGCTGGACTAGACAGGGTGAACATGTCCCAGGGAGAGTGGTACTGTACAGAACTCTCTCTGGATTCTGTCAGATCTGGGTGTTGAATCTCTTCCAAGTTACAGGCATCTCAAAAGACTATATTCTATTCTATTTTGTATTCTATTCCGTAACCGACGTTCCAATGAAGTTCGGTTGAGGAGGCCCATCTCTCCTCCTTCTGCCTCACCCTCAACTCTCCAGCCCCACCCTCACCTCCCCAGCCTCACCTCTCCTCCCCAGCCTCCCTCACCCTTATCTCCCCAGCCTCACCCTCACCTCTCCAGCCTCACCCTCTCCTCCCCAGCCTCCCTCACCCTTATCTCCCCAGCCTCACCCTCACCTCTCCAGCCTCACCCTTATCTCCCCAGCCTCACCCTCACCTCTCCAGCCTCACCCTCTCCTCCCCAGCCTCCCCTCACCCTTATCTCCCCAGCCTCACCCTCACCTCTCCAGCCTCACCCTCACCTCCCCACCCCCAGCCTCACCCTCTCCTCCCCAGCCTCACCTCTCCTGCTCCAGCTTCATCCTCAGGGTCTCCTCCTCAGAGGCCTGTGTCTCCTCCGGCCTCCACTTGCTGGAGCCTTTCCTCTCCATCTTGTCTCCTGGACGGTCGTCTTTGCGGTGTTTGCCGAACCTGGTGAGGGAAGAAGAAAAGGAGTTTGAGTCGGGAGACAGGAGAGGAGCCTTCAGAACCTCTCTGGAGGAACCGGTCTGCAGAACCAGGGGGAGGGGGGGGAGGGAGGGAGGGAGGGGGGAGGAGAGGAGCGAGAGGGAGAGAGGGAGAGGGAGAGAGGGAGAGAGGAGAGGGAGAGGGAGAGGGGGAGGGGGAGAGGGAGAGGGAGAGGGAGAGAGGGGGAGGGGGAGGGGGAGAGGGAGAGGGAGAGGGAGAGGGAGAGGGAGAGGGGAGAGGGAGAGGGAGAGGGAGAGGGAGAGGGGAGAGGGAGAGGGAGAGGGGAGAGGGAGAGGGAGAGGGAGAGGGAGAGGGAGAGGGAAGAGGGAGAGGGGAGAGGGAGAGGGAGAGGGAGAGGGAGAGAGGGAGGAAGAAACTGTCTTCAGAACCCAGTGTGAGGGGGGGGGAGGGAGGGAGAGGGAGAGGGAGAGGGGAGAGGGAGAGGGAGAGGGAGAGGGGAGAGAGGGAGAGGGAGAGGGAGAGGGAGAGGGAGAGGGAGAGGGAGAGGGAGAGGGAGAGGGAGAGGGAGAGGGAAGGGGAGAGGGAGGGAGGGAGGGAGGGAGGGAGAGAGGGAGAGGGAGAGGGAGAGGGAGAGGGAGGGAGGGAGGGAGGGAGGGAGGGAGGGAGGGAGGGAGGGAGGGAGGGAGGGAGGGAGGGAGGGAGGGAGGGAGGGAGGGAGGGGAGGGAGGGAGGGAGGGAGGGAGGGAGGGAGGGAGGGGAGGGAGGGAGGGAGGGAGGGAGGGAGGGAGGGAGGGAGGGAGGGAGGGAGAGAGAGAGAGAGAGAGGGAGGAAGAAACCCGTCTTCAGAACCAGTATGAGGGAGGGAGGGAGAGAAAGGATGAGAGGAGAGTGGGTGGTTTGCTGACAAAGCCTAAAGAACAACAGAAACAAACAAACAAAAAGGATTCAGATGAATTGAGGACCCAAACAGAAGCGAGGGGAGCGCAGAAGAAAGATGAGATCAAAGGATGAGGAGGGATTACTGCCTCTGGAGAGCTGTGTGTGGTGGGTGTGTGTGTGTGTGTGGAGGGGTGTGTGTGTGTGTGGAGGAGATGTTGTATATGTGTGTGTGTGTGTGTGTAGGGTGTGTGTGTGTGCGGTTAGAGAAGGAGGGCCCATTACTCCATTAATTTATCAAACAAATGGCTCAAATGTAGCAGAAGAAACCCCCGTTGGCCGCGT
>CAEFZP010002311.1:0-35000 GCA_903064625.1 Mallotus villosus | reverse complement strand
AACTGTCGCAAAGACTTGTTTAAAGACTAGTTTAAAGACTCATTTAAATACCTGTTTAAAGACTTGTTTAAAGACTAGTTTAAAGACTCATTTAGAGAGTCAGTTAAAGACTCATTAAAAAGTATATGGTGTCTTCTGCCCCCCCCATCCACTACGTGAAGCCACAGCGCTAACAAGCCACAGCAGCACCAGACAAGCCGGGGACTGTGAACGGAGACTCGTCCCTCCAGCCCACACACAGCCCAGACGGGCTCCACAGGACACACGGAGCGTGTTGATACTCAGAGAGAGAGAGAGAGACCTAGAGAGAGACCTAGAGAGAGACGTAGAGAGAGACGTAGAGAGAGAGGCCTAGAGAGAGACCTAGAGAGAGAGACCTAGAGAGAGACCGGCTGCCAAGCTAAGAAAAGCTGTCTGGGAGGTAGGTGTGTGTCTCCTGTCTCATGTGCAGCTCTGGGTGACGAGGTGATGAAGTGAAGAAAGGAAAAGTGGTATTGAGGGTGTGTGTGTGTGTGTGTGTGTGTGTGGCTGGGTGTGTGTATGGTTGTGTGTGTGACTGGGGGTGTGTGTGTGGTTTAGTTAGGTGTGTGCGTGTTGAGGAATGAGATTACCTCAGC
The DNA here is from genome assembly GCA_903064625.1 of Mallotus villosus. Lineage (NCBI taxonomy): Eukaryota > Metazoa > Chordata > Actinopteri > Osmeriformes > Salangidae > Mallotus > Mallotus villosus. The sequence goes on along the minus strand of CAEFZP010002311.1, from coordinate 34,383 downwards.
AGAACCCCCACTACGATTCTAATTCTAAAAATCCTAATTCGGTTCCAGAACTCTGTCTACAGACAGAACGTGTGTGTCTGAGTGAGTGTGTGTATGTGCGTGTATGTGAGTGAGTGTGTGTGTGTGAGTGAGGGGTGTGTGGGTAAATAGAGCTGCAGCTCTAACGTGGGTGGCCAAACTGTGGGACTGACTGAGTGATGAGAAGAGGAGGGATGAGGGAGGGAGGGAGGGAGGGAGGGAGGGGGGAGGGAGGGAGGGAGGGAGGGGGGAGGGAGGGAGGGGGGAGGGGGGGAGGGAGGAGGGAGGAGGGGAGGGAGGGAGGGAGGGGAGGGAGGGAGGGAGGGAGGGAGGGAGGGAGGGAGGGAGGGAGGGAGGGAGGGAGGGAGGGAGGGAGGGAGGGAGGGAGGGAGGGAGGGAGGGAGGGAGGGAGGGAGGGAGGGAGGGAGGGAGGGAGGGAGGGGGGAGGGAGGGAGGAGGGAGGAGGAGGGAGGAGGGTGGGAGGGAGTGAGGGAGGGATAAGGGAGGGATAAATAGAGAGAGGGAGGGATGAAGAGAGGGATGAGGGAGGGATGAGGGAGGGAGGGAAAAGAGAGAGAGAGAGAACGAGGGAGGAGAACGAAGGGTGTAAAATGTAATACATGCAGACTGAACAAGCGACAGCCTGCACACATTCATGACCATCACCCTGCCCTGTCCCCTCACCATCTCATTAAAGGTGTTTAGGTTGGGGGGGTACGCACCAGTTTGGGGATACATCTCAGTTTAAGACAGTACTAGAGGAACGCCTATACCCAATCTGCTGTGCCCTGTTTGTCCAGCAGTGCCTCCTATTTAAACAGCAGATAACCCTGACAGGGATCAGATGAGCTGTGGAACAATAACAAAAGCAGCCATCCATCTCCCTGTCAGAGGGTCAAGGCCTTCTTGAATGTCTGGATCAGAACTCCCACTTGATTGGGCAGTCCAGTTCTGCAGGTGATGCTGTACCTTTTCAGATAAAGGTACTTTCCTCAAGTCTGGCTCACTCTATATCAAATCTAATTTGATTTGTACGGCCCTTTTTTTACAAGGAATGCTGTGGAGGACTTTGCGTACTGTACGTCCATAGAACTGCACCTGAACCGACCTAAAACCGTGATCTCCACCTCCGCATACCACTGATAGCATAGCATAGCATACCACTGATAGCATAGCATACCACTGATAGCATAGCATACCACTGATAGCATAGCATACCACTGATAGCGTAGCATACCACTGATAGCATAGCATACCACTGATAGCGTAGCATAGCATAGCATAGCATCCCTCCTTCCACTGCTCCACCCATCACCACAGCGAGGCCTTGGAGGAGAGTGGAGGAATGTCTCTGGGGACACATGCAGCGGCTAACAGTCCCCATATTGTCCTCCAAAACCCTCCCGCGTCCACGGCAACCATCTGGCCACAGCCTGTGTCAACAGAGGGTGTCAGCCAATCACAGCGGAGCAGGCCCGGGTTGTCGTATCCCAGAACAGTTGTCTCTCTCTCTGGGTCTCTCTCTCTGGGTCTTCTCTCTAGTTCTCTCTCTCTGGGTCTCTCTCTCTGGTGTTTGGGGCCTGGTAAATGGAGCATGGCTCATTGCTACTTAGCTCCGAGTGGGATGTGTGGGTTTAAAGAGGCTGGAGTGCAACACGGAGCCTGAGAAGAGAAAATAAACCAGATCCGCTTGAGAAAATAGCCTGAAATCTATTAGCCAGGGACAACAGAGACGTTAGGGGAACTGGATAGGTGAGGTGAGATATCTGGGATATGAGAGGAACATAAAGAGAGAATTCTATATCTGTATGTGGTTGGTATGTGTGGTACGGGTATGCGTCGCGTTCCGAATGATTTTCATAAACTGCTTTTCTTCTCTGACAGACGGGGCAAATTAATGACGTCTAATTTCCTCGGCGCTGAAGGGAAAAGTCGCTTGTAAACAAGAATATCTCCTTTTCCTTTCAAACCCCCGACGCTGCGCACGCTGCAGAGTCTCGCAGCCCTACAAGGGAACATTCATGACGCATTAAGTCTCATTCGAGCACGCCGCTCTTCACCAGACTGCGACCATATCCGCCCCCCCGCCCATTCTTCTGCTCCCAGTAGCTGCGTACGCCTCTCGGCTAAATCCCAGACTTCAAGAAGGAGCGAAGCTTCCATTCAGAGGTGGCGGTGGAAACACACAGCGCTGACAATGATGGACGACTCCCTGTCAGCGTGTTAGCCCTCGCCAAGGACAGAGTGATCTCTCTCCTTCTCTACTTCCTTCCTTCTCTTCCTCTTTCCTTCTGTCTCTCACTGTCTTTCTGTCTCTCTCTCCATCCGTCTTTCACTGTCTCTCTCTCTCTCTCTCTCCATCCGTCTCTCACTGTCTCTCTCTCCTTCTCTTCTTCTTTCCTTGTCTCTGTCTCTCACTGTCTCTCACTGTCTCTCACTGTCTCTCACTGTCTCTCACTGTCTCTCACCGTCTCTCTCTCTCTCTCCATCCGGCTCTCTCTCTCTCTCTCTCTTGCTCTCTCTCTCTCTCTCCATCCGTCTCTCCCTCTCTCTCTCTCCCTCTCTCTCCTCTTTGTTCCCTTTGCTCTCTCTCTCCTTCATTCTCTCTTCCCAGCCTTCACACCCACAAAACAATTAGCCCTGCTACCGTGGATGAAAAAGAAAAGGAATGTATGAATTCCTAAGGCAGCACATCCACCCACAGCATAGAGAGGCCGTAACCTCCCCTAGCCTCAAGGCCTGACTCCATTCAACAGGAAAGTGATGTTTACCTCGTCTCGGTGGCGTAAAGTCGCACAACTCCAGAAAGTCGGAGGCGTGTGACCTGCTAGCCCTCATCAAAAGGTGATCATCGCTAAAGTGCACTTCCATTAAGACTGGCAACCAGCTCGCACGTGACATTCTCTAACCCGGACAAACGTTTCCTGCTTTAGATCGCTTCTCTTCCTGTGCGTGTGTGTGTGAGAGAGACGGAGCTCCATGTTTGAGTGAGAGAGATAGAGCGAGAGACAACAGGGAGAGGTGAGAGGACAGAGAAAGAGAGAGGAGCGAGAGACAACAGGGAGAGGTGAGAGGACAGAGAAAGAGAGAGGAGAGAGAGAGAGAGTCTAAGTGTGTGTTCCCACCGATTCCACAGAAGCACGTACTTCTATAGGCTCTAGAACGAATACCAGAGGTGAACGGGCCCATGTCTAGTCTATGTCGCACGTCCTTACCTGAGTGGTTCTCTGTGCGTGGGGAGAGGTTAATCTCGTCGGCTACTGTTAAAGAGGTAGACATGTAGGTCTGGTTAGTGCTGTACATTCCTCATGCAGGATTCAGGCAACGTTAACTGGATGTCTCCACAGTGAGACCTCATCACATGACATGCAGGATAGTGGGAAATGAGGTGGGGGGAGTGCTGATCTGAGGACAGTAATCATACACATTGTCATTTCAGCACAGAGCACACAAGCAGCACTGCAGTAAAGTGGGGAGGGAGGGGGGAGATATCATTATAGGGTTTCAAAGGGAGAGGATGGGAGAGAGAGAGTGTGCGTGAGGGTGGAAAGGAGAGAGAGGCAATGAGAGAACGGGGGAGAGACACAAGAGAGGGTGAGTGAGTTTGACAAAGAGACCGTCAGATATCGACACAGACAGACAGACAGACGGACGGACGGACGGACGGACGGACGGACGGACGGACAGACAGACGGACAGACGGACAGACGGACAGACGGACAGACGGACAGACGGACAGACGGACAGACGGACAGACGGACAGACGGACAGACGGACAGACGGACAGACGGACAGACGGACAGACGGACAGACGGACAGACGGACAGACGGACAGACGGACAGACGGACAGACAGACAGACAGACAGACAGACAGACAGACAGACAGACAGACAGACAGACGGACAGACGGACAGACGGACAGACAGACAGACAGACAGACAGATAGACAGACAGACAGACAGACAGACAGACAGACAGACAGAGCAGCCACAGCCATCAGGGTTGGAAGGTGTGTTCCAGGAGAGAGGAAGGTTCTGGTCAGGAAGTGATGAGGGCCGCATGCCTGCTGACCTCTGACCTCCACAGAGCAGGAAGAGGCCACGCCCCCTCACGCCCCTCTCCTGCTGCTAGCTAACAACACTCTGTTGGTGAACAATCAACTAGGGCTTACAGGAAGAGGAGGAGAGAGGAGGACAAGAGGAGAGAGGAGAGGTGAGGAGAGATGAGGTGAGGAGAAGAGGAGAGTAGGAGAGGTGAGGTGAGGAATGGGGAGAGGAGAGTAGGAGAGGTGAAGTGAGGAATGGGGAGAGGAGAGAGGCGGCGAGAAGAGCCGACAGTATGTCCTCACATCCCATAATATGTCAGCTAACAGAGCAGCACCATCGGGTCGGGTCAGTACCTAGGTCCATGCTCTTGGACTTGCGTGTCTTGATGACCTCCAGATGGCTGGCGTCTCCGAACTGCTTGGTGCGTTTCTCCGACATGCTCTGTCTGCCGAAACCCTCCCTCTGGAAGGTTCCGTCTGGGTCGCTGTCGTCTGGAACCCCCAAACTGGGAGGGAGATGGAGGGATGGTGGGAGAGAGAGAGAGCAAGAGGAGAGAGAGAGAGAGAAAGGGAGAGAGAGCAAGGGAGAAAGAGAGATAAAGAAAGGGAGAGAGAGAGAGAGATAAAGGGAGAGGGAGAGAGAGAGCAAGGGAGAGAGAGAGATAAAGGGAGAGGGAGAGAGAGAGAGGAGAGCAAGGGAGAGATAAAGGGAGAGAGAGAGAGAGGGAGGGGGCAGATAGAGAAAGTGAGAGAGAGAAAGAGAGAGATAAAGGGAGAGAGAGAGAAAGAAAGGGAGAGAGAGATAGAAAGAAAGGGAGAGAGAGGGAGGGAGGAAGAGCAGATAGAGAAAGTGAGAGAGCAGAGAAAGCAGAGAGAAACAGAGAGGGAGAGAGGGAGAGACAGAGAAAGGGGAGAGATAGAGAGACAGACATCAAATGAGACAACAGATTAGAAGAGCTCTGCACTTGGATCCCCTTCTGATCCTGATGAAGGCTTGATCAGAGACCCAGGCCCCCTCATCAAATCAAAGCGGACCCACTCCAGCAGCACTCTCTCCTGCAGCCTCTGATTAGACCGCCGGCGAGCTGAACCAACTCCAATCAGCACCCTGTCCCCTAGCCCCCGAGGTCCACTGATGAGGGCTGACAAACAGTCCCGCATCGTCAAGGGAACCGGGGACGGGCTCTTTCCAGCCCTGTCACGTCCTGGGGTTAGCAGGAGCGTTAGCTTAGCCTAGCCTAGCTCCCCAGCGTTCTGCATGATCACAGCTGTTTGTTAGCCTAGCCTAGCTCTCCAGCGTTCTGCATGATCACAGCTGTTTGTTAGCCTAGCCTAGCCTAGCTCCCCAGCGTTCTGCATGATCACAGCTGTTTGTTAGCCTAGCCTAGCCTAGCTCCCCAGCGTTCTGCATGATCACCAGCAGTTCGGAATGAGAGGCAGCAGACAAATTGACCGTGCGTAAATTTCGCAGCTAACTAAGAGATCGTTCTTGTGGATGGACGGAAGGGGGTTCTAAATGGTTCGATAATTTGAGCAGGCCCGTTTCTAGGGTTACGTCGATGTTTAAAGCTAGTTTTACATCATATTATGTGATACAATAAACATTATTCATACCGTTCGGGGGCAGTTAGCTGATGTCAAATAAACATGGCTCTTTTTGGATATACACTGAGGTCTAAACTGCAACAACTGTAATAACACCGAGTTTGGAATTGGACACAGAGTCAGACATGAAGAGAATGTCCAAGCGAGGTTCTTACGCTTGGTAAACCTTGTGGTTGGGGTGCCGCTGACAGCTTAGCCATGTTTGACAAGAGAACTGACAGATGGAAAGCGGTTGAGAGAAAACAGAGGAACACGATCCACAAAACATCGGGGGTTCACTTGTTTTGTAAACCGTGGTAGCCCCGATATGCACAATTTCCTCTTGCCGGGGCAATCGAGATGTTCATTACATTTCAATAAACAAGCACACGCCCGAAGGTATACGCGTCTGTTCACCTCACCTCTCATTCTGATTGGGTGTCTCTTTAGCCCAGGGCGGAGTCACATCTGCAGCGAAGCCCATGTCGTCATGGGAACTCGTCGACGATTGGTCAGAGAGGTGGACAGGAAGTAGGGGTGGCCTATCGTCCTCGATGATGACCGTGTCGTCCTGGGGCATGTTGACGGTCGGGGAGAGCTGGTAGTTTCCTGTGGGAGGTCACATGACAGAGCTATGAGTAGGTCACATGACAGAGAAGTATAAGTAGGTCACATGACATAGAAGTATGAGTAGTTCACATGACCGAGAAGTATGAGTAGGTCACATGACAGAGAACTATGAGTAGGTCACATGACAGAGAAGTATGAGTAGGTCACATGACAGAGAAGTATGAGTAGGTCACATGACATAGAAGTATGAGTAGGTCACATGACCAAGAAGTATGAGTAGGTCACATGACAGAGAACTATGAGTAGGTCACATGACTGGGAAGTATGAGTAGGTCACATGACAGAACTATGAGTAGGTCACATGTCCAAGAAGTATGAGTAGGTCACATGACAGAACTATGAGTAGGTCACATGACAGAACTATGAGTAGGTCACATGACAGAACTATGAGTAGGTCACATGTCCAAGAAGTATGAGTAGGTCACATGACTGAGAAGTATGAGTAGGTCACATGACAGAACTATGAGTAGGTCACATGACAGACAAGTATGAGTAGGTCACATGACAGAACTATGAGTAGGTCACATGACAGACAAGTATGAGGGGGTCACATGACAGAACTATGAGTAGGTCACATGACAGAGAAGTATGAGTAGTTCACATGTCCGAGAAGTATGAGTAGGTCACATGACAGAACTATGAGTAGGTCACATGACAGAACTATGAGTAAGACTGGCGAGTTTCGGTTGGCGGCGCACATTCTACGCTTCCGTTAAAGCGCGGCGTCAAAGCGATGAATAGTGTCTGATTACGGCTCTGGAGGGATAAAGGAAGGCCTAGCTCGGTCTGTTCACTGCAAGCCAGCTGGAGCCCAGAACAACAGGTCTGGGGCTGAGGTGAAGGTGTGGTACTCGTGCCTGGAGCACAGAACAACAGGGCTGAGGTCTGAGGCTGAGGTAAAGGTGTGGTACTCTGGCTCACTGGCTGAACATCAAATCCACGGAGAGTTATTTTCAACACCTCAATCTGTATCGAAAAATACTTTTCAAAGACAAAGAAAGTGTTTTTAAAAGGCACACAGCGCAGGCTTAGTCTCTCACCATGAGACGACACTCGGCGTTAATATTTAAAAAACAGTGAATTCCCTAATCAGCTTACAGTTAAACCACACAGCGTTTGCCTGTCATTAAAGCATGATTAATTCAAGCTGCACTGTTGTGGAAAAGATAAAACTATTGCCTTTGGCGAACTCACAGCCAGGCAACCGAAAAAAAGCAAAAACAACAGTCCCTCTTTTCTCCACATCCAAAAGGAGGGATTTAAAAAGCACATTGAGATGCAACGCTCGGCTCTAACGTCGCCAAGCTTCGGCTCGGTCTTACGCAGAAACCGGGAGTCAGAAGAGGGCAGCTTCAATACCTGATTATAACCACACACAATACCACAGGGGGACGTTTGTTTGGATTCGAAATCTGTCAGGGTTTGGTGTCAGGGGAACTGGAGGTTAGCTCCAGGGAGAGGCTGTGTTGTGCCAGCTCTGGTGTCTCATACGCTCTCACACTGAGAGGGAATGTCCCAGCACAGACCTCTACACTGGGCCCGGCCAGACACGGAGAATAGAGCCACTGACCGATCTGAGCTTAGCTGAATGAGGGCGGCTTGTGTGTGTGTGTGTGTGTGTGTGTGTGTGTGTTAGAGGGTTGAATGTGTGTGTGTGTGTGTGTGTGAGAGGGTTGAATGTGTGTGTGTGTGTGTGTTAGAAGGTGAATGTGTGTGTTTAGAGGGTTGAATGTGTGTGTGTGGGTGTGTATGAAGCGTGTGTATATGTAGTATATGTGTGTATGTGTGTGTGTTAGAGGGTTGAATGTGTGTGTGTGTGTTAGAGAGTGAAGTGTGTGTGTGGGTGTGTATGAAGCGTGTGTATATGTAGTATGTGTGTGTGTATGTGTTAGAGGGTTGAATGTGTGTGTGTGTGTGTGTGTGTGTGTGTGAGAGGGTTGAATGTGTGTGTGCGGGTGTGTATGAAGCGTGTGTGTATATGTAGTATGTGTGTGTGTATGTGTAGTGCGTGATGTTATTCCTGATCCTGTGTTCTCTCCTCATCCACCCTGCTGTGTGTTTGTTACTTTACTAAAGGCTTTTTTTTAGGGGCGAGTCCTCCAGATCAGCAAAGGAGCTCTCTCTTTCAGGCCACCCACACACACACACACACACACACACACACCAACACACACACACACTCTTAATCCCATTTCCCATAGCAGGCCAAAGCACAACACTGAGAATCACATCAATGTCACAGTGTGAATCACTGCGATACAATCAACTGCAAGCATTGGGTAGTAGGCCAATGAACCTGTCACCATGCTGGCTTAGTCCCCAGACGTTCAATAAAAACCCTCTTGGTTTCCCTTGGCTCGGGCCAAGCGCTATCCACAACAACAGCAGACAGGTGAGACACATCCAGACGCTGTCTGCTTGAATACTCATCTTTTTAATATTCCCTCAAAATGGCCGCCAACTGCCACAACAAGCCCAGGTCCGCTGACAATGGAACAAAAGCCCCTGTGGTCTCTTGAAGAGAAGCCTAGACTTTAGCAGAAAACCAATTTTGGGAGACGTTTATTCCGGGAGAGAGCACTGGCGAAGGCTCGGGAGGAGGAGGAAGGGGGAGTTAATGGCTAAGAGGTTAGGGAGACAGGCGGCTGAGATGAAATCAAAGGTAAGAATAATTGGGTGAGATATTCCATTTCTTCTCTTTTCTCTTTCTTATCGCGGCCCATCTATTTGCATAATTAGCATAAAAGGGAGGAAGTCAATTACATTTTGTCCACTTCTGTGTGAGAATGAGAGAGGATAAAAAAAATACAATAAAAAAATATATAATCAAGGAACCATCGAGACGATTCTCTCATTGTCGCCCTCGTCGCCGTGGCAACGGGGTACCCCAAACACAGGAAGGATCGATCTGGGGAACGTTTTGATACCACAATGAACTGATATCACCTGAGCTAGTGTGTGTGGTGTGTGTGAGTGAGTGAGTGAGTGGTGGTGTAAGTGTGAGTGTGAGAGTGTGTAAGTGTGTGTGTGTGTGTGTGTGAGTGTGTGTGAGCGTGGTGAGCGTGTGTGAGTGTGAGAGTGTGTATGTGTGTGTGTGTGTGTGTGTGTGTGTGAGTGTGAATATCACCTGAGCTGGTGTGTGTGTGAGAGTGTGTGTGAGCGTGTGTGAGCGTGTGTAAGTGTGAGTATGAGAGTGTGTGTGTGTGTGTGTGTGTGTGTGTGAGTGTGAGTGTGAATATCACCAGAGCAGGTACAGGAGCTTCAGTCTTGTAGCCTGCACTGGTAAATCTGACAGTTATAAGAACATGTCTACGTTGTCATGACACCCGAGACAGCGCAACAAGGACGGCGGCTTTCAGGTGTGTCTGTCCGCCGACACGCCGACACAAGGACCCCTGAGGTGTCCGCACGCCTGCCCGCTCCAAATCCATCACACGGCCAGCTGCCGCACAGGAACGCCGAGCACAGAAGAAGAAACAAGGCCGTTTCTACGGCGACAAAACGGGCATTCCGTCTTCCGTCTGCGCAGGGCAGTTCTGTGGGCGTGTGTGAAGCCCGTGGACATGACTCGCACACACACACACACACACACACACACACACACACAGAGAGATACACACTGAACACGTGGACATGACTCGGGGGGTTTGCACTACGGTTTCATTTGTTTCATCACCCCTTTCAAACAGCTTTATTATTTGATATATATAGTTTGCCTAATCATCGATCACGTCATCTGCCACGAGTCCTCCTCTGTGTCTCTGGACAGAACACGGACACAAGACAAGACCTACCCAGAAACTGTCCAACTTTCACATCGCTTTTTGAAGAGGAGGAATATTTTCACAGATTGTTTGGCAGACAAGGACAACGCAGACTGATGGAAGCAAGACTCATGAACACATGAACACACACACACACCCACACACAACTGTGTCACACACCCACACAACTGTGTCAGTTCAGCGCACACACACCCACACAACTGTGTCAGTTCAGCGCACACACACACACACTTTCTGACAGAGCGAACAGAGTAGGGCCAGTTTACACTTGACTGAAGCCAGGCTGTGACAGTGTAGGAAGTTCAGTTAGACCGGGAAGACGACTGCTACCACACGGAGACGGTATCTAACGAAACTCATGAGGGAAAAAATACATTTTAGATCCAAACCCCCGATCAAACTAAAGGTCATCACGTCAGCGTGTGTGGGTACAGGTATCACGGGTGTGGGGACATCACCTGATGTCAGATAAATACACTCCAGCAGTTTCTGCGTGCCGCGAGGAAGATGAAGCGTGGCCTGAAGTGGAGGGGGGTGCGACACCCTAAGAAGGAACAGCTGGAGGAAGGTGATTGGTGGTTGGTGCTTGAGGCTGTTGACTGACTGAGCGTGGTGGTTTGGTTGTGGCTGGGCTGTCAGAGTGTCCCACCTACCTCTCTCCACTGTCTGTCAGTCAGCGGTCACACGTTCTGACACACACACACTCGCCTACAGACGTGTGCAAATACCAGCACACCCACACACACCCACACACACACACACACACTCCTACACATGTGTTAACACCAGCCCACACACACACATCCACACACACACCCACACACACACATCCACACACCCACACACACACACACTCCTACACATGTGTTAACAACAGCCCACACACACACATCCACACTTGTGTGCACACACACTTTCACTAAACCTCACTTCACTAAACCTCACAGGGTTGGCCTGAGGCACTGAAAGACGAGACAGAATCAAAGTAGAGAGCTTGAGGGATTCTCTCTCCCTCTCTCCCTCTCTCCCCATCCCCCTCCCTCTCCCTCTCCCTCTCCCTCTCCCTCTCCCTCTCCCTCTCCCTCTCCCTCTCCCTCTCCCTCTCTCCATATCTCCCTCCCCCTCTTTCTCTCCCTCTCTCTCACACACACACATCAATCACTAGAAAGAGGCCCCAGCTCCTTACTGTAAGTCAGTTCTATTTTCCCACAGCTCTTCTTAGAGACATTAGCAAACTAAACACACACACCACACACACACACACACACAGACACACAGACACACACCAGTGCAGTTTAAGTGAAAGTCAGAGCACTGGTGTGCAGTCACTCTATATCCTGCGTTGACAAACCTGAACGTCTCACATCATATAATCCACTGGAACAACACAACGGGAACCCCATCGGGAGACTGTGTGTTTGGGTGTGTGTGTGTGTGTGTGTGTGTGTGTGTGTCTGTCTGTGTCTGTGTGTGTGTGGTGTGTGTGTGGTGTGTGTGTGTGTGTGTGTGTGTGTGTGTGTGGTGTGTGTGTGTGTGTGTGTGTGTGTGTGTGTGTGTGTGTGAAAGTATGCATGTCTGATAGTGTCTCTGTGTGTGTGTGTGTGTGTGTGTGTGTGTGTATTTATGTGTGTGTGTGTGTGTGGATATATGTCTGTGTGTGTGTGTGTGTGAAAGTATGTGTGTATTGTTCTTAGAGCACCCAGTTGTTAGACACCAGGTAGGGTAAAAACATTTTAATTGCTAAACTGAATAATAATAACTTTGACATGATTGTGTAGCACATTTCACCTCATTGACAGTGTGGATGCAGGTGGTGTGAGTGTGAACATTGGTGTTTGATGGAAAAACATTTTTAGTTTACGCCACATTTAAGCAATATTTGATGTACAGTACAGTATATATGGGCGTGGCCTGTGCAGTCTTACCCATCATGCGGCCCACCAGGCCCTGCCTGGGCATCAGGTTGTCGTCCAAGCCCTCGATCCCCCCGTACAGGGAGTGGGAGATACGCCGCTCGTGGTCGTCCAGGGACGTGTTCAGGGTCTGCTGGGGCCCCAGAGGGACCGCCCTGGGAGTCCTACCAAACGCACCCAGGAAGAGGAGGGAGGGGGAAGGAACAGAGGGACAATCGTTAAGCACGTTGATGATAACGTCCCTGGTTAAGTCGCTACCATCATGCTACCTCTAACGTTAGCCAGCTAGGCTAACGTCCCTGGTTAAGTCGCTACCATCATGCTACCTCTAACGGTAGCCAGCGAGGCTAACGTCCCTGGTTAAGTCGCTACCATCATGCTACCATCATGCTACCTTTAACGGTAGCCAGTGGGGCTAACGTCCCCGACCAGCAGAAACCAGCATGAATGAGACAGGCATGAGACCAGCGTCATGCTAACGATACCGCCAGCGCTAAAGGACAGATAAATGAGCATAGATTTCCAATAGCAGTTAGCGGTCCCCGCGGCTAGCTTCCCCTCCTGAGGCGAGCTGCTGACATTTCCCTCTGGGCCCTGTGTGACATTCACTTGTTTACTGGACAAATAGGCCATTCGCTGGCCCTGTCACCTTTAAACACACACACCCCCGAGATGGCAGGGAGGAGGGGGTGCAGGAGTGTGTGTGGGTGTGTGTGTGTGTGTGTGTGCATGTGCACTTCCATGTTTGTTATTAGAGGCTCCTTGGGCATTGATTAAAACTATTGATTTTCAATAGTTCCTACATTCCTCGGTTTAAGATGATGACCGGGTTTGACACGTGGATTATCGTCTTCAACAACAGTGGATGGTGAGAGATAACCCACCCCACACATCTACACACCGGAATCAATAACAAGTGCAATCGACGAACCGTCCCCTTTAATTCACCTAACTGCAAAACATAACCAGCCAGAAACACAGTTTTAAGATACCCGCAACCAAATATGAAATCATCATAAACCTGCTCGTCTCACTGAGGGAAACACCAGCTGAGGTTTGGACACCGTCGTCATGGACACCGTCGTCATCACAGACAGGGGGATTTAAGAGTGTGTAGAGGGGATGTGTGAGTAGATATCGAGTCAATCATTTACGTTGTGCATGTGCCTGCTTGTCATCCTAAACCTTTTCCCTGTCTCTCTCTCTCCATCATCCAAACAAGTCTGGGAAAAAAACAAATTGTAATAAAAACCTAATTTAAATCGTCGTCCCCACCCTGGGAGAAGTCTAGCATGCACACCCCCAGGAAGCCCTCCAGTCCCCTCTCAGCTGAGACAGATATCTGAGCACCTCCCTGGACCCTCACAGCCTCCTCTAGCAGGGCTGTCTGGCCCACTCTCGGCCCCCTCACAGCAGTCTCACTCCGCCAAGCCCTTCCTCCGCTCCCGCATTCAATTACCCTGCTGCACCATGGGAAATCAGCGGGCTGACAAGAAGGGCAGGGGGAGGGGGGGGGGAGGGGGGGGCGGAGTACCGAAGGTACCGGAGGCGTACACGACTGCCACCCTGACTCGCCGTATGTTTACACCGCTAGACTGCTCAGAGAGTACGCCGTCACGACACACATGTCTCCAGACCTCTGGGGCGCCGGAGGGCTGGAGTGTGTGGCGTTGATAAGGTGTGTGTGGCGTTGATAAGGTGTGTGTGCCATCTGATAGTGGGGGGAATCCCAGAAGCCCTTAGGGCATGTCGTGAGAACCACTGCGACAGACCTCTGGCTGTTTCATCACATCCTCAACTGGGATATCGCTCGGGATATCGCTCTGGGATATCGCTCGGGATATCGCTCAGGATATCGCTAGGGATATCGCTCGGAGTATATCGCTCAGGGATATCGCTCGGGATATCACTCGGAGTATATCGCTCGGGATATCGCTCGGGATATCGCTCGGAGTATATCGCTCAGGATATCGCTCGGGATATCACTCGGAGTATATCGCTCAGGATATCGCTCGGGATATCGCTCGGGATATCGCTCGGGATATCGCTCGGGATATCGCTCGGGATGATCCCTGGACAAATGATTCTGATCGTGAACGTATTTCCCGTTGTGAACTGACATAAGAGAGAAGAGAATGTGATATGTGACCACTGTTAGGCATTACTGCCCAAATCAAATAACATGCAGAAAACAGTATAAGATTATTACAAAGCTTTAATCTTTCATTTGGTTTATTAAAAATAAATAAAAAAGCACACGCAAAATATGAACAGTTAGTAAATGAGGTGTCTTGGCAGTAAAGGATGAGTGAGAGGATGAGGATGAGTGAGTGAGTGAGTCTCCCCCAATGCAGGCTCCCCCACCTTCACACATAGACGCCCTGAGGGTGAGAGACAGGTTTTAACAGACACACACACGCACACGCACACAGGCGTTAGTCCAATCATCTCATCCCACTTTCACACAGACACGACCCTCGTCCAATCGTCATCCCCGTTGTTTCGGTGGCGTCATGGTTACCTCGTGGCGTTTCGTGACCCTCCTGGCGATGATCAGCTGGATCATGCCGCGCTTGTTGCCCTCCGTCGACATGGACTTGCGTAGCGTCTCCATGGCGTCCTGGTTGGTCTTCCCTAGCAACGACTCACCGTTGATGGCGATGAGCTGGTCGTTAACCCTCAACCTGCCGTCCTGAAATTGCATAAAGAATACTTCTTTATCATCCTTATTCCCACAGGCTTGGTTGTGACACATTCATCCAATGCAACGTACAAAACAGTGCAGAGCAGGATGCAACAGGAACAGGAAGTCCAAACAGGAAGTCCAAACAGAACAGGAAGTGCACCAGGACAGGAAGTCCAAACAGAACAGGAAGTGCACCAGGACAGGAAGTCCAAACAGAACAGGAAGTGCACCAGGACAGGAAGTCCAAACAGAACAGGAAGTGCACCATGACAGGAAGTCCAAACAGGAAGTGCACCAGGAAAGGAACCTCACCTTGCAGGCGGCGCCTCCGTTGATGATGGACTTGACGAAGATGCCCAGGTCGGCGTGGTTCTCCTTGGAGCGGTTGCCCTTGACGCTGACTCCCAGGCCCGCAGAGCCCGAGTCACTCAGGGGGATCTCGAAGGTCAGGAACTCCCTGGTCCCGTCTGGGGTCAAGACCAACTCGTCCTCCTCCACCTGCTGGAGACACACCTGCAGCTGTTACCTCACGGCTGTTACCTCTGTTACCTCACCGCTGTTAACTCAGAGCTGTTACCTCACAGCTGTTACCACCTCACGGCTGTTACCTCACCGTCACCCACGCTGTCACCTCACGCTGTCACCTCACCGGCTGTCACCTCACCTCACCGCTGTCACCTCAGCCTCTTACTGTCTGTGGTTACTGGGACCTTGGAACTATTTTACTCCAGTCAAATGCTATATTTGGTGTTGGAGACCTTGTCCCTCTCGTAAGGGCTGTAGCAGTAAAGTGAGGGACTGAAGTCAGCACAGCCGCTGTTAATGGTTTCAGTGTTAAGCAGAGCCGACCACCGGCTGTTCTAGTTCTATTGAAATGAAGCTCTTTAAAAAAGTGACATTGTTAAAACACACGCAGCTGACTCAACGCTGGCCCAGCTTCAGCTGCAGAGACGTAGAACCACGAACAAGGAACCGACAGAGCGTAAATCCAGTCTATCAAACTTCCTTTCTACTGGCCCTGTCAATCACTGGCCCTACACACACACAGGCTACTGTCTAGTCCACAAGCTCCCAGTTCCACAGTTTTAAACCTCCTATTTCATCAGTATTTGAATGACACTCTACGTCTACCTGGGTGAAGTGACACATTTACAGTCCTTCATCCTGTACCACAGGTGTCTGTGAAACTGCGGCACAATAAAAGCCATTCTCTTGTTTCCTTGTTCCAGGACAGCTGTCCCTTGTAAGTAGCGATGCGCTCGCTGTCAATTATAAGCGTGCCTAATGAATTCAATCATAATCAGGCTCTGTGTCACACAGTCATTAGCTTTCATTGTTTACTGAGAGCGATTGAATTACTGTGCGCCAAAAAAGGAAGGGGGGGGGGAGGAGGAATGGAGGGTTTTGACAAAGAGGGGTGGAGGAGTTGAGTGTGTGAAAGAGAGGAGAGTGAAAAGTGGGAGAAAATTAAAGAGGAGAAAGAGGAGAGAAGGGGGAGAAGGGGGAGAGACGGGGGAGAGAAGGGGGGTTACAGTCGAAGAGGAAAAAGGAGACATGCAGGAAATAGGAGAGAAATAAATTCACGAGAAGCCCGATAATAGCGGTGAAACAGTAGCTGCCATTGCAGCACTCACAAATCCCTTCATCCAGAGAGCTTGGTATTTACATCCAGCCTGTCAACCTTTAGGGCGGAGACAGGAATCTATCGGGCACCTTTCTCACTCCTCAATCTCGACCCCTCCACCTCTCTCCACCCCCTCTCTCCATGCCCCCTTCACCTCCCCCCACCTCCACACCATCCCGTTGAATAGCGTAGCACCTGAAGCGATTAGCTCCAGCTAGCCTCCGCACCAACCTGTCAATTTGATGCCATCTGATGGAGAGAAAAGAAAGTCACTTGCCTGGAATTAAAAGCGTGGAGAGGGAAGGAGGGAGGGACGGGGGAGGGACGGGGGAGGTAAAGGAGGGGAGGGACGGAGGGAGGGACGGGGGAGGTAAAGGAGGGGAGGCAGTGAAGGATGTAATTGCCGGAGGGAGACCATGCGTGGAGAGCATTGTTGGCTGCCTGGTGAGCCCCCCTTCTTTCTCTTTCTCCCTCTCTCCTTTTCTTTCCCTCTCTCCCTCCCTCTGTCCCTTTCCCTCTATCCCTCGCCCTCCCTTTCTCACTCACTCACTCGCCCTCCCTTTCTCTCCCCCTCCCTCCCTCCCTCCCTCATTCTATTCCTCCGTCTCTCTGGTTACCCCCCACCCCCCCCCCTGCCGATAGACCATGAATATCAAACACCTGCGGGATTGACAGAAGTCTGGACAAAAACACAGAGAGAGAAAGAGGGCACAGAACGAAGCACACACACACACACCTGCACAGCCTCACACACAGTGTGAAGTCAGTCATGCCCTATTGTACTCTAAGGCAACGACTGAAGGGAAGGGTGTGTGACCGGCGGCAACAGTAACTCATAGCAACTCAGTGATTAAGCCTTATAGGTTTGCATGGCAGCAACCACAGTTTAGTGATGTGGATACTGCAGGCAAGGATACCTCAGCGATTGAGAACATCTGTTCTGAATATTAAACCACTTTTAATGCACCAACTGTGTACAGTATGCACCTTACAGATTTACAGACACGCCCGTATGGAAACACATACTTTGCCTGCTACCTTCCCCTTCACACTGCTTCCCCTCACAAAACACATTCTGGAAACTTCCACCCCTTGAACACAATCACTCTCCTTCCCCTCAAAACACATGGTACCTTCCATCATACACAAACTCATTCTCCTTCCCCTCAAAACACATGGTACCTTCCATCACACAAACACTCACTCTCATTCCCCTCAAAACACATGGTACCTTCCATCACACAAACACTCACTCTCATTCCCCTCACAAACACACATACCTCTACTCCATCTGCCACCCCCACTGCAGCCTCCCTCCCTCTCTCCCTCTCTCCCTACATCGTCATCCATCCCTCCCTTCCTCCCTCCATCCCTTTCTCCCTCCCTCTCTCCCTACATCCCCATCCATCCCTTTCTCTCTCCCTGTCTCCCTACATCCCTATCCATCCCTCCCTCCCTCTCTCCCTACATCCCCATCCATCCCTTTCTCTCTCCCTCTCTCTCTACATCCCCATCCATCCATCCCTCCATCCATCCATCCCTCCATCCATCCCTGCACCTCTCCCTCCCTCCATCCATCCATCCCTCCCCATCCATCCATCCCTGCACCTCTCCCTCCCTCCATCCATCCCTCCATCCATCCCTGCACCTCTCCCTCCCTACATCCATCCATCCCTCCATCCATCCATCCATCCATCCCTGCACCTCTCCCTCCCTCCATCCATCCCTCCATCCATCCCTGCACCTCTCCCTCCCTCCATCCATCCCTCCACCTCTCCCTCCATTGTTTACAGTCCATGTTCAGCCATCCCCAGCATCTGCTCCCAGGCTCTGTGCTAGCATGGGGAACAGGTGGCAGCTTGAAACATGGCTTTAATTAAACCAGAGGAGCTTGTTCTGGGCAGGAGAATAGCCCCATCTGATTGACTCATACATGGCTGTGTTCAGAGACATGAATGCTGCCTTGCAGCTGCGTGGGGACCCAGGAATAGCACTGCGCGCGTAGCGTGAATAGCACTGTGCGCGTAGCGTAGCCGCCACAATTACTCATTGTACTGAAGTTAGCTTAGCGCGGTCGCTACGCAATCCCGCTATGCGTGAGCGTGGTGGAGTGGACTGTGTGCGTGGGTGGAGGGGTGGGGGGTGGAGGGGGGTGGAGGATCAATGGGGTTTGGCAAGGTGTTACTGCTGGGTAACTAGCGCTGCTGATGGCTTTTCAGTTGTAACTGGCGTGAAGGTGCCAGTCTCAGTGAGGCTGATGGACTGAACAGAGAAACAGGAAGTCCAATCCAGCCGGGGGTTCAAAGACTGGCACAGCCTGTGGAGCTCTGCAGGGGCTACAAAAGGGAGCGAAAACTCAAGTGTGTGTGTGTGTTAAACCTAAGTGACACATGTATTGCAGGTATTCCACTTATTAAGTGCTATGGAACTAGCCCTAACCCCAGGCCCAATCCTTACCCCCAACCTCAGAAATGGCCAGAGCCCTAACCCTAACACCAGGCCCCCCCCACCCCCCACCAGCCCCCCCCATCACACACCCACACCATCTCTGTCTCTCCATCCCTACCTCTAGAAGTATAGAACCTGTATCCCAGCCTGTATATAGCATCTATACCCCAGCCTGTATATAGCATCTATACCCCAGCCTGTATATAGCATCTATACCCCAGCCTGTATAAAGCATCTATACCCCAGCCTGTATATAGCATCTATACCCCAGCTTGTATAAAGCATCTATACCCCAGCTTGTATATAGCATCTATACCCCAGCCTGTATATAGCATCTATACCCCAGCCTGTATATAGCATCTATACCCCAGCCTGTATAAAGCATCTATACCCCAGCTTGTATATAGCATCTATACCCCAGCTTGTATATAGCATCTATACCCCAGCCTGTATATAGCATCTATACCCCAGCTTGTATATAGCATCTATACCCCAGCCTGTATATAGCATCTATACCCCAGGCCTGTATAAAGCATCTATACCCCAGCTTGTATATAGCATCTATATCCCAGCCTGTATAAAGCATCTATACCCCAGCCTGTATATAGCATCTGTATACCCCAGCCTGTATATAGCATCTATACCCCAGCATATATATAGCATCTATACCCCAGCCTGTATATAGCATCTATACCCCAGCCTGTATATAGCATCTATACCCCAGCCTTTGCTCCAGCCTGTATATAGCATCTATACCCCAGCATATATATAGCATCTATACCCCAGCCTGTATATAGCATCTATACCCCAGCCTGTATATAGCATCTATACCCCAGCCTTTGCTCCAGCCTGTATATAGCATCTATACCCCAGCCTGTATATAGCATCTATACCCCAGCCTTTGCTCCAGCCTGTATATAGCATCTATACCCCAGCCTTGCTCCAGCCTGTATATAGCATCTATACCCCAGCCTGTATATAGCATCTATACCCCAGCCTGTATATAGCATCTATACCCCAGCCTGTATATAGCATCTATACCCCAGCCTGTATAAAGCATCTATACCCCAGCCTGTATAAAGCATCTATACCCCAGCCTGTATATAGCATCTATATCCCAGCCTGTATATAGCATCTCTACCCCAGCCTCCATCTCTGTCTCTCCATCCCTACCTCTAGAAGTATAGAACCTGTATCCCAGCTGTATATAGCATCTATACCCCAGCCTGTATATAGCATCTATACCCCAGCCTGTATATAGCATCTCTACCCCAGCCTCCATCTCTGTCTCTCCATCCCTACCTCTAGAAGTATAGAACCTGTATCCCAGCTTGTATATAGCATCTATACTCCCAGCCTGTATAAAGCATCTATACCCCAGCCTGTATATAGCATCTATACCCCAGCCTGTGCTCCAGCCTGTACTCCAGCTTCACAGCCTCAGAGATGCCTGGCAACCTCCCTGCCGAGGAGAGAAGTGCTCTTGTGTTGAGGAGTTGTTTGGAACAAAGCTACTAACAAGAGGAACATCTGTTGGATATAATTGAGCCAATTATGGGATGGAGGGAGAATATGCCGGGAAAAAGAATATAAATGATTCAATGGGAGAGAAAAAAGAAAAGAGGGGAGAAAAGAAAACGAGAGAAAAAAAAGAAAAACAGAGGAGATATTGCGTAATATCCAAGGTGCATTCTTTGGGTTCCGTTTCCTCGTCGAAGCATCTCAATCAATTTCAGTAAACTTTCGGAAAAAAAAACGAAAATAAAAGGGGAAGACAAGACAAATACAAATCTAACTCCTTTCCCGGATGGAGAGATTCTACCAACAACAGTTAGGAAACTGTAGTGATGGATATGTTCCTGGAGGAGATCAGGACCACCCTGAAGCACCCCTCATCCTTCTATACTTAGCTGCTGGAAGCATTCAGAGTGGACGTGCCAGCTGGGATCATTATAACAAACTACATTACCCAGAATGCACCACGGCGTCCCCTGTTGGGAAGCATGCATGCAGCCGGAAAATATCCACCCGGGCTGAAATTAACCGGCCAATTAAGCACGGCGATAGTTGACAGGCATGGTTGGAGTCTAATGGGAGCAGTTCATGCTGGCTTACAAGGAGCACCGGGTCTTCCCACAAACACAGACATAGGGTGTCACTCCTCATTGGTCAGTTAATGTAAAGCAAATGAACTTTGTGATGTTTTCAATAGAGACAAATGGACATTTAAACTGCCTTCTGTTCAAGAGACATTGAATGGTCTAAAGTTCCCCATGTTACTGAAACCCTGCCAGAATAACCACGTTATTCAGTCAGAGAAGGCCTTTCAAGGCCCTGGCAGCCGTTCCACTACCTTATGGCACATTAAAGCTAATGACATTTAGTTGCAATCAGTGCACACATGGGCCTCAGTGTTTACGCACGCTAGACGAATAGCTAAGGGTTTCGCAATACGGCTACACCCTTATATACCCACTGGTAAACACAGCCGGATCAGCAGTGTTCAGTTCAGTGGGAGGAGCACAGGTAACAGGTGTTCAGTTCAGTGGGTGGAGCACAGGTAACAGGTGTTCAGTTCAGTGGGTGGAGCACAGGTAACAGGTGTTCAGTTGAGTGGAGCACAGGTAACAGGTGTTTAGTTGAGTGGAGCACAGGTAACAGGTGTTTAGTTGAGTGGGCGGAGTCTTACCGAATCTCCGAGGCTTTGCATCACGGGCTCTGTGGTCTGGAGGAGGAAGGGATAGAAGAACGGGAAATTAGTAAACAGAAGAAAACAGTGACATGTGGTACTGTCAGCAGAGTGTAGACTGGAGCCCAGGACTCTGTCTGGTGTGAGAGAGCAGGAGGATCTACGGCCCTGCTGGTCAGACTGGAGCCCAGGACTCTGTCTGGTGTGAGAGAGCAGGAGGATCCACGGCCCTGCTGGTCAGACTGGAGCCCAGGACTCTGTCTGGTGTGAGAGAGCAGGAGGATCTACGGCCCTGCTGGTCAGGATGAGCAGGGTGTGCAGCGGCGGTTTTCGAACCTACAAACGCACGGCTGATCGAAACAACACGGAAACTTCCAGAACGGAACGCTGGAGCACGTGCGTATTCCGGGTGGGAAACACAAACGGAGCATCTCCCGAGAGCCGAGAACATGCGAAGGAAAGACGCAGTACCTCTGACCGCAAACCACCCACTGCTAATTAGCTTCCATCCAGTCGATATCCACCTTAAACGCCCTGGGATCCCATGACAACTCCTCCGCTAGATCACCGCTCGGCCGGTAGCGCCGTTAAGCTGTCTCCTGGCGTTTGTTAGAGCTAGGGAAGGAAATAAATCCTAACTTGGAATTGAATGACAGTTCATTAAAACACAGCAAACCAGCACGGAGAGCCGTCACTAATCTGGACCAGAGTCTCGATTTTAATCTAAAGATGCGTTATCGATCAGGAAGCGTCTCGTAAACATCCACCACATCTAACTGGGCCCCTGAGTGTCAGCTCGGCCAATCACACGTCAGCTTCCTCCCCGTAGCAATGCCTCTCACCAATCAGACGAGCCGGTTTGATTAAGATCGGTCGATGGTAGTGAGGCTGGGACGTACTAATGGTTCAGCTTCTTTTGGGGGTGTGGGGCGGTCTATTTTTATGACAACCGGGGGGGGAGATTTAAGTGCGGCCTGTCGCTATTACTCAGCATAACGTTCGATAGCAGGGGTGTTTAAACGCCATGGCTGACTGTCTTGAGATGCTGGAGTCCCTGCTGTGTGTGTGTGTATGTATATGTGTGGTGTGTGTTGTGTGTGTGTGTGTGTGTGTGTGTGTGTGTGTGTGTGTGTGTGTGCGCGCGTGTGTGTGTGATTTAGAGGTCACTAACAGCATCAGTCATTTACTCCACATTCATAAACACCTTGGGGGCCTGTCGTACATTCCGCCTTGTCAGGCATCATATGCTGCTGAAACACTGTGATATACTCAACCACATTACAACTGTCAATTAGCCAACGAGTTCCTTTCTCCCAGATGTTCATTAAAGGAACGCAAAATGGAAAACAAAATGTGAGCAGAGACTGAATTAAAAAATGCTCATGGTTGCTAATGAAACCTGAGCATAGCGACGGAGAAGGAACCCGCTTCCACGGAAACATCTGGATAGGTGATAAACACACGTGATGGATGGACGACTACATTGTGAGTGCTGTTGTTACGGCGTATCTAACAACACACGCGCACGCCGCGCACGCAGGACTGCGGACTGTCTGGGAGGTGATTGATATTCTACAGGAGTGTGGTTTTCACTTTGGTCCTACCTGCACAGCACCTGCTCATTCTGCCATACATCAATCTAGCCAATCAAGAGAGGAGAAGGAGAGAGAGGGAGGAACAGAGAGGGAGGGAGCGAAGAGGGGAGGGGAGGGACATATTGAGAGAGTGAGAGGGGAGATAGAAGACACAGTTAGAGCAAGAGAGAAAAACAGCAAGAAAGAGTGTGGGAAGGAAAGAAAGAAAGAGAGAAAGACAGAGAGAGAGAAAGAAAATGTGTGAGACAGAGAAAGGCAGAAAGAAAACAAGGAAAGAAAAATAATTTCCAGAGAGGAAGCAGGATCATAAAGAGGAACTCAGAGCTGGAGGCTAAACATCAATCTGCTGCGTCGCTGCCACACACACACACACACACACACAGACACACACACACGCAACACACACACACACAGACACACACACACACATGCACACACACACACACACACACACACAGCCCGAGAGAACACACACCCACGTGCACACACACACACACACACACACATGCACAGACACACACACACACACACAGCAAGCCCTGCGTGTAGAGGGAGAACACAGGAGAGACACACACACACACACACACACACACAGACACACACACACACACACAGAGCCCTGCCTGTTAGTCCATTAATGAAACTCTGTATGGATACACTAGGGATGAGGGGAGGATTAGAACACACAGGGAGAATGGAAAAGTATTAACAAACACACACACACTACACGTACACGTACACGTACACACACACACAAACACGCAGACACACACACACACACACACTACACGTACCACTTCACGAGGCATGAAGGCCTCCTCCTGACGCAGGATGACCAGTCCCACGGCTCCGCCCATGGGCGTGGCCCGGAGCTGAGCCACCGCCTCTTCCTGCGTCCTCCCGTCAGGTCCACCCCGTTCACCTGGAGACAGGTGAGACAGGTTAGAGTCAGACAGGTGAGATAGGTCAGAGTCAGACAGGTGAGACAGGATTAGAGTCAGACAGGTGAGACAGGTTAGAGTCAGACAGGTGAGACAGGTTAGAGTCAGACAGGTGAGACAGGTCAGAGTCAGACAGGTGAGACAGGATTAGAGTCAGACAGGTGAGACAGGTTAGAGTCAGACAGGTGAGACAGGTTAGAGTCAGACAGGATTAGAGTCAGACAGGTGAAACAGGGTTCGAGTCAGACAGGTTCGAGTCAGACAGTATTAGAGTCAGACAGGTGAGACAGGTTCGAGTCAGACAGGATTAGAGTCAGACAGGTGAGACAGGGTTAGGTGTGGGTCGGTGTGCTTGCCTCTAGCAGACGGTCTCCAGCCTTGAGGCGGCCATCTTGGATGGCTGCCCCGCGAGGGCAGGATGTTCTTCACGTAGATGGGGGCGGAGCCTCCGATGGGCACGTCACGAGACGTGATGATGAACCCCAGCCCTCAGGACCTGAGGGGGAGGAGAGGAGGGGAGTGAGAGAAGAGGAGAGTGGAGAGGAGAGGGAGAGAGAGAGAGGATCGAGGAGAGAGGAGGGGGGAGCGAGATCGATGCGAGAGGCGAGCGAGAGGGGGGATGAGAGAGAGGGGGGATCGTCGAGAGGCGGGGCTGAGAGAGGAGGAGAGGCGGGAGGAGAGGAGGAGGAGAGGGAGGGGAGGACGAGGAGAGATGAGAGAGGGGAGACGAGAGAGGGAGAGGAGAGACGAGGAGGAGAGAGGATGAGGAGAGGGAGGGGAGAGAGGGACGAGGATGAGAGGAGGGGGGAGGAGGGAGAGAGAGGAGAGGAGGAGAGAGAGAGAGAGAGGAGGAGGGGAGAGAGGGAGAGGAGGAGGAGAGAGAGAGGAGGGAGGGGAGAGAGGAGGGAGAGGGGGAGGAGTGGAGAGAGGGACGAGAGAGAGAGGAGGGGGGAGGGCGAGAGGAGAGAGACGGGAGAGAGAGAGTGAGCAGAGAGAGAGGAGGGGAGGAGAGAGAGAGAGGGAGGGGAGAGGGAGAGAGAGAGGAGGAGAGAGGAGGGGAGGGAGGGGAGAGAGGGGAGAGGAGGGGAGAGGAGGGGGAGGGGAGAGAGGAGGGGAGGAGGAGAGAGGGAGAGGGAGGAAGGGAGAGGAGAGGAGAGAAGGGAGAGAGGGAGGGGAGGAGGAGGAGAGGGAGGGAGAGGAGGAGAGGATGGAGAAAGGCAAAAGAGAGGGGGTTGAAAGGAGGGGAGGGAACACAGACACAGTCAGAACATCCAGGGTACCTAATCCCCTGGTCTGGCAGTGACACTGGACTGAAACACCAGCAGAACGCTAAACCCCTCCCACTCAGGTCCCTCCAAATCCTCCATCAGCCAATCAGACGGCCTCCACAGAGAGGTGTGCGTTACACTTCCTGGTAGGCTGAGTGTTCCAGAGTTCGGAGTCAGAGTTCGTTAGGAGTTCCATTAGCTTGATTGATACATACCTGTCTGCTCTGCTCTAATGAGGTCTTAGATTACTAACAGATTGGGTTTAATCCCCGAGGGGTTATATCCCGGACATGCAGGATTAAGAGCGTTTCAAGGGATGATCCTGAACTGAAGTTAGATAATGACTTGTCTGAGGCAAGTCTGATCTTTTTTTCTTTCTTTTTTACATTTTCGTTTTCGTTTCTTTATTTCTCCTCATTTGGTCTTTACACAGACAGAAGCCTTTATTAGAGATCAAATTGAATAAAAAAACTATGAAATTCACACACAAAAAAACTAACAGCCGCACCAACCGTCTACAGGTTAATCTGTTTCAGGGGCCGCCTTTTCGGGGTTACCGTGGAGATTTAACGTCTGTGTCGAGACGTAAACAAGCTCCGTGTTGATCTCTCCCTGAAGCCAGGACCACTACCGCTCCTTCACACCAAGGAGATGAACGAGAACAGTGTTTCCACAACCACATCACAACCTCCTCGATTAGCATCTCCGCAATGTCGTCTGCCTTTTGACCTGCGCGTACATCACACACACCAGAACCCTGCTATACAGACCAACATCACACCTCACACACACCGGCTGGATCCAGGAGCAGCCGCTGCTTAGCAACAAGCCCTCTGGTCCCCGTGGAGACGGGGCTGGCACACACACACACACACTGGCGTGGGGTGGCACGGAGCCTATGCCAACCCATCTCTACCACTGTCAGTACACAGCAGCACTCCTGAGACCTGCCTCACTCTGTGTGTGTGTGTGTGTGTGTGGTGGTGTGTGTGTGATGTGTGTGTGTGTGTGGTGTGTGTGTGTGTGTGTGTTGTGGTGTATGTGTGTGTGTGTGGTGCTGTGTGTGTGTGTGTGTGGGTGTGTGTGTGTGTGATGTGTGTGGTGTGGTGTGTGTGTGTGGGTGTGTGTGTAGTGTGTGGGTGTGTGTGTGTGTGTGTGTGTGTGTGTGTGGTGTGTGTGGTGTGTGTGTGTGTGGTGTGTGGGTGTGTGTGGTGTGTGTGTGTGGTGTGTGTGTGTGTGTGTGTGTGTTATAAACATATACAAGCCCTCCTTTCATCATGGGCTCCAGTAGCTTTAATATCTCATACCAAACACTCCACTTTCAAGCGTCAAGACCAAACCAATCATTTATTTATTGGACTTGAAGAACATAAACTTGCTAAACATCTAGATGTGAAAGGCTGTTTAAACTGGACTGCCACAGAGGGGCGTCCCCTCCATGAGATCTAGGGCAGATGAGATCAAGACACAGAGGGAACACCCAGACAAACCTACACAGAACTCAGAACGAGAGATGGTTCTAGAACTCTATTCATGCCTGGCTCCGTCTCCAGTGTTCCGTGACTCTGAGCCCTTCCCGACTAGCAGGTCTGAGCCCTCTGTCTCAGTCTGTCTCAGTCTGTCTAACCCACACTGCTAACCTGTCAGTGTTCATTAAACAGCACGAGTGTTCATTTGACTTGTTGAGTGTTTCCAGAGTGGTCCACTCTGATGAGATGGATCTACATAAGCACCCCTGGCGTACAATAACACTTGGAAAAGGATTTGCAGAACCCAGATGAACCCACGGACAGCAGAGAGAGTCAAATCAAAGCCGCCCCCTCCCCCCCTCCAGGTTAGAACCAAACCACCAAACCTTTCTTCAGCTGAATGTTCAACCTCCTCCCAACCTTCTTCGCGTAACCTCCCGTGGGGGTGGAGCTTAGGACCTTCTGCGGCGCGACTAGGGGGACGTGGCCTGTGGGCGGCTTGCCCATGGAGGCGCGGGCGGAGGGGAGTGGGCGCTGGGGGGAGAGGGGGGGCCCGTGGAGTGACATCCTCTGGGGGGTGTGGTCCAGGCTGGAGGTGGGGGTGGTGGTGCCTCCGGCCCGTTCGCTGACCAGGGACTCGGGGCTGAAGCGTCCCGAGGAGGAGGGGGCGTGCGCGGGGGGCGCTCTGTGTGGGACAGCTGCTCGTAGTGGTTCTTCATGGGGGAGGGGACCACGTGGAACTTGATGACGGGGGAACGCATCGCCTGGCGGAACATGTTCTGGGCTCTGCGGGAGGGGGGGAGGGTGGGGGAGGAGTACAGGGGGAGAGGGGTGGGGTAGAGGGGAGGAGGGGAGAGGGTAGAGGCTGGGGGGGAGAGACTGGGGGTGGGGGAGAGAGGGTCGAGGGGAGAGGGGGTGGGAGGGGTGGGGAGAGGGTGGGAGAGGGGAGAGGGGAGGTGGGGGAGAGGGGGGAGAGGGAAGGGAGGAGAAGAGGCGTGAGAACAGGCTTAGTGAACACCACAAACACAACACAAGTACTGTAGGCACACAAAGACACCCGCTAACACATGTACACGCTGAAAAACACACACATACAAATACCTGTGAGAACACACACACAGTCGCCCACCTACGCTTTACAACAATAATGGACTCTTAGAGTAACAATGGCCAGCTTCAGAGCAGGCTTGACAGTTTAAACACATCCTTCAAATGGCTACAGAAGCTCTACACTACACTACAGGATGATTGGAGGAATCCTTTTAAAACCCCTTAACTATGAGGTACAGTACGGTATGTGGAATGTGGAATAGAAACTCTATACTGGTTGTCAACTGGCTGGAGCATGAGGCTTGTTAGCAGCACCTGTTACAATAAAGGTGACTTGGTCGTTCGAAACACGTCCAATCCTCCTCAACAGCTGAAAAGACAACACTGAATTCCGGAAAGCGCGCGATCGACCACATCCAGACGATAGCGACATAGGAAGAGAGCGAGAGAGCTACGAGAGATAGAAGAGAGCAAGAGAGAGAAGAGAGAAAGAGAGAAAGAGAGACAGAGTAGAACGAGAGATCTACAGCTATCTCTCTGTCTCCTATCTCTCTCCCCTCTCCCTCTCCTCTCCCTCTCTCTCTCTCCCTGACGTTACCAGCCAGAGATAACATTCATGAAGGTTAGATTCAGTTCTCCGCCCGGCTCCTTTACAGTTCCAGGCGAGATGGAGAGACAGGCGAGAGGGTGTAATCTATCCCCAGTCCCAGTGTGTGTGTGTGTGTTGTGGTGTGTGTGTGTGTGTGTGGGTGTGGTGTGTGTGGTGTGTGTGTGTGTGTGTGTGTGGTGTGTCAGGCTGCTATATAAATACACTGCAGACAGGTTTGGGAACCCCCCCCCCTGTGTCCCCATCACTTGCTGAATAAACCGAAGGCTTCTTTGAGGATACGGCCTACTTCTCCTGTCTGACTCGAGGGGAACGCTGTGATAGAGAAAACCTCTCTGGGCTCGGATTAAATCACAGAACTGGAACGATACTTGACATTCCAGACATCTCGATAGTGTACATTGTACACCAGATGCATGCTGATAATATTTGGTTCCATCTGCTGTTGTACATGTACCTGTGTGGTGTGTGTGTGTGCTTGTGCTTAATCTGAATATTGCATGAGCCCCCAGCGTAGGCGTGTTTGTGCTGACATGCAGCATGTAGGTGCAGCCGCTTATCAGGACGCCCCAGCGGGTTCGCTCACTGGGAACCTGCTGAGGTGAAGCTGTGCACTACATGCTGCAAGGAGACATGCAGCCTGCCTACAGCTCCTACAGAGAGGAGGAGCAGGAGGAGACAAGCACCCTGCCTACAGCTCCTACAGGGAGGAGGAGGAGGAGCAGGAGGAGAGAGAGAGCACCCTGCCTACAGCTCCTACAGGGAGGAGGAGCAGGAGGAGAGATGCAGCCTGCATACAGCTCCTACAGAGAGGAGGAGGAGGAGGAGAGAAGCACCCTGCCTACAGGCTCCTACAGGGAGGAGGAGGAGGAGGGAGAGGAGGAGACATGCACCCTGCCTACAGCTCCTACAGAGAGGAGGAGGAGGAGAGGGAGAGGAGAGAAGCACCCTGCCTACAGCTCCTACAGAGAGGAGGAGGAGGAGGAGGACAAGCACCCTGCCTACAGCTCCTACAGAGAGGAGGAGCGGAGAGACATGCAGCCTGCCTACAGCTCCTACAGGAGGAGGAGGAGAGGAGGAGACAAGCACCCTGCCTACAGCTCCTACAGGGAGGGAGGAGGAGCGAGGAGGAGGGAGACAGCACCCTGCCTACAGCTCCTACAGAGAGGAGGAGAGGAGGGAAGAGGAGGAGAGAGGAGGAGGAGGAGAGAAGCACCCTGCCTACAGCTCCTACAGAGAGGAGGAGGAGGAGGAGAGAGAGAGAGGGGAGAGGAGGAGAGGAGGAGGAGCCATGCACCCTGCCTAAGCTCCTACAGGGAGGAGGAGAGGAGAGAAGCACCTGCTACAGCTCTAAGAGAGGAGGAGGAGGAGAGAGCGGAGGAGGAGGAGAGGAGGAGACAAGACACCCTGCCTACAGCTCTACAGAGAGGAGAAAAAGAGAGCAGGAGAGAGAGGAGGGACAGCACCCTGCCTACAGCTCCTACAGAGAGGACGAGGAGGAGAGAAGCACCCTGTCTACAGCTCCTACAGAGAGGACGAGAGGAAGAGGATGGAGAGACGAGAGGAGACATGCACCAGCATACAGCTCCTACATGACGGAGGAGAAGCCCTTTAGACTCTGAAGAGCAGTGAGAGTGATGATTTTTCGAGGAGGAGGAGGAGGAGGAGAGGAGGAGGTATAGGGGTAGACGTGCACCCTGCCTACAGCTCCTACAGAGAGATGCGGCGGAAGAGGGAAAGAGGAGGAGGAGGAGAGGAGGAGGAGGTCGACAAGCATGCTACAGAGACGAGGGCGGGGAGTAGGGGAGCACGCTGTGTAGGTCTGGTTGCCGGAGGAGAGAGAGAGAGAGAGAGAAGACGAGAGAGATGAGAGAGAGAGAGACGGGAGAGAGAGACGAGAGAGAGAGGGAGAGGGAGAGGGAGGCGGAATTGGCGGGCGATGAGAGCAAGCGAGAGAAGGAGAGCTGAAACGCAGAAGCTATGAATGTGTAAGCAGAGCCAAGCCATGGAGTATGTTAGGACACAATAGTATGCCGTTATCTGGAAGAGAGGCATGGAGCTGAGTGAGTGGACGTCGCTGGTCATAGAGAGACGGAGAAGTCAGGGTAGAAGTCGCGTTACGCCAGGGAGCTAAGCTAAGGAAGAGAAGAATGAAGAAAGAAGAGCAACGTCTAACAGGCAAACACAAATACATGAGGAGGGTTAGCACTGGCAGGCTTACATGCACGCCATACCTACACAGACATGGAGGGTGAGCATGGCAGCTAACAGCAGCAGAGCATCATGCATAGATGCAGACGGCTGAGGTATGCCAGGGCATGAGAGGGACGAGGATGGCAAGGAGACAAGGAGACGAGGAGGCAAGGGAAGGCCGAGGCAGAGAGACTAGCTAAAGAGGAGAGGAAGAGAGAGGGGGCGGAGGTCGGGGGCGGAGGTCGGGGGGGAGGTCAGGGGGCGGAGGTGAGGGGGCGGAGCATGGGCTCCAGTAAGACGGCTTACTGTTCGAAGCGGATGTTGCGCAGGTCTCCGTTGTGATGCGTACGATGCAGTCGTTTCTCGTGGAACAGGCCAGCTGCTCAGCCTTGCCCCCGACGCTCCAGGCGCTTCACCAGCAGCCCCCAGAGTCCTGGAACAGCCACAACACATGAGAGGAGGGAGGGAGGAGAGGGAGGAGGGGGAGAGGGGGAGGGAGGAGGGAGAGGAGGGTTAGAAAGGTTTTAGTCATTGTTTATAGATTTTGCAATCTGTGTACTGTGCCTCATGTTCAGCTCTTTTGGATTGACGTTGGATAGTATGTTGTGTTTTATCAAATTATTATTTTTGTATGAGTTTGAGTCGTATGTGTGTGGTGTGTGATCGTGTGGTACTGTGTGTGTCGTGTGTGTGCGTGGTGTGTAAGTGTGTGTGTTGTGGTGTGGGTGTGTGTGTGTGTGTGGTGTAGTGTGTGTGGTGTGTGCTGTGTGTAGGTGTGTGTGTGGTGTGTGGTGTGTGTGGGGTGTGTGTGGGGTGTGTGTGTGTGTGTGTGTGTGTGGGGTGTGTGTGTGTCCCTTTGCTTTATAAATCATGGTCAAACCAGAGGAAGTAGAGAGCGGGCAGGCTAACAGCAACATTAGCACAGAATGAAGTTACAATTAGCGACTCTAATAGACGCCAAACCCAAACACGCCAATACACGAGACGTAGATTGCATCTCCATCACTCCCTCGATCACGCTCCCATGACAACAACATGCTAGAACAGACCGCTCCCATGACAACAACACAGCTAGAACGACCGCTCCGTGACAACAAGCAGCTTGTAGAACGACCGCTCCCGTGAACTAATTCAAAGCAGTCTAGAACGACCGAGCGTGACAAAACAAAAGAGTAGAAAGGAAAACGCTACAGGGGAAAACAACAGCTAGAACGACCGCTCCCGCTCCCGATGCACACAACAGCTAGAGACGAATCCGCTCCCATGTACAAAACAGCTAGAACGACCGCACTGACAGCAACAGCTAGGAACGCCACACTAGACTGTGTGTTCAAGGAAACCATCACAGCCAGAAGAAGGTACCCCTCAACTGGCGAGATGTGTGAAAGGCTGTGCTAACGTGACTGCCAGCCTAGGAACATCGTCCCACGCGCTCGTACGAGGAGGTGGGTGATGTTGTCATGTTCTTCTTCTTCAGGTGTTCTACCGTTCTATCCCCTCACAGCCTACTCCGCCCCCTCCAGGTCACCTCTTGTGCATGCCCCACACACACACACCCGGACACACACACACACACACACACACACACACACACAGTAACAGAGTGGGAGGATTTGGGAAAAGTGCTGCTCTGTCATATCAGGGCTGCAGACTTGTCAATGTGACTGGAGTGGAGTAGTAATCTCCATGATAAACCTGCTTAGGCCTTCCACACTGAGGACACACACACACACACACACAACACACACCATTTGACTGCTGACTCCACCGAACATCCAGATTAGGACCAGGGAAGCCTGATGGACCATCTAGTGCAGAGTTCTTCAACCCTGGTCTCAGGGACCCCCTGTCCTGCACGTTTAGATGGTCCTGACTCCAACACCACTGATTCAATGAATGGGTCGTTATCTAGTTATGCAGAAGCCGGTTAACGACCATTCATATTGGAATCAGGTGTGTTTAGGTTCATATACATAGGAAAACAACCCAAATGCCATGGACTAATGTGCTAAAGGAGAAAAAAAACATAAGAGCCATGACTGCATTCGATCGTTGCACTGGGACACCAGACCATATCCTTTCTAGAACCACATGTCAAATACATATCATATTGATACCGTACAGCCATTTACACCCACGGCCACAGGCTTAAAGTCTTAAAGTTCAGGGCTTACAGCTCACATGATATGCAGACGCAAAAGTTCCAGAGCACAGCGAAAGTTCACCGACAATCTCCTTGATGCTTCCGACGAGATTGTAACACAATTGCAATCCTTTATGAGAGCTTTTGCCAATGACGAATAAGTTCTGCATTTTTAATCTTGCGATAACATTTGCTATGACATTTCCTCAATAAAAGAAAAGGGCTTTATGAATGTGCTTTTACTTAGATTAAGTGGGCAGGAGGAAAACTGTGATAAGAGTTGTTCTTCGACTCTCGAAGTCCGCCAGACAAAATATGACGTTTCGAACACGATGAAAAAACAGCAACTCTCATACGCGACCGAGTGTCATGAGAAATACGTTTTAAGAGACACACCAACAAGAGAAATCTGCGATTCAAGCAGTGTCGGATCTGGGATTATCAACCATACGACCACACATTTTGAAGTATACACAAATCTGAAAACCGGCCACATTTTTGGAGCGGGGTATCGATTTAAGTGACCGTGTAAAAATTGTGTAAAGCCTGATTCTGGATGAGCTGTGAAAACACCTCCCTCCACCTCTCAAACTGGGAGAATCGTGCTGAAGACACTGTTCAGTAGAAGGTCTTCATATAAACCTAGTGGCGACAGCAACCGTGGAGAAAAAACGACAGCACCTGCAACACTAGCGACGCATGATTGATCACTGTAAAGTGGCAAATGGTCACGATGGTGAACACAAACGCAACTGTATGGGCTGTTTTGGGGGGGGGGTGGTGGTGGATGTGGATGTGGTTTTGCGAGTGGGAGTGGGTGTGGTTTGTGGTGTTTTTTTTTGTGTGTGTGTGTGTGAGGGGACCTACATCAAATCACACACACCCTCCCCCGATGTATCAGAGCGTACACATGGCATGAGGGGAGGGGTGGTGAGGGATGTGGTTACGTTTAGTAAAGTATGTCCACAGATAAAGTTATACCTCTACTTGTCATCACTAGCTCCCAACCACCGTCCCTCCCTACGCCACAAAAACAAGGGTTTCAGCAGGTGAGTGGGGGGGTTTAAAGCAATATTCCAATCCTTACCCCGATTACTCAGCAAAATCACTAATCCTCCCATCCATAAATCCCCAAGAGTGAGTGGAATTTACCTGCAGTCCAATCTCCTTCCCTTTTGCACCCCCCTTCTTATTCCTTTTGTTTTTTTTTCTCCATCCCTCCCCCCCCCCAGAGGCAGCAGTGGGGAGTTACCTGCGGTCCTGGCGCTGAAAGGAATACGTGGATCCCCAGGGGGGACCCAGTAATTGGAGACCTCCAACAGCTTCACATGTCACTATGGAGACAGTGATGGTGGAGAGGGGTGGGGGTGGAGAGGAGGTGTAGAGGGTGGACGCACATGTGTATATTAAAACAAACAGGAGTAAGAAGAGGAGGAGGAAAGAGGGAGGAGGGAGGGGGGAATAACAACAAATAGAGAAAGAGAGTTTTGTTATGAATAAAACAAGTGTGGGGTGTGGTGTGGGGTGTGTGTGTGTGTGTGTGGGTTGGTGTGGTGTGTGTGTGGGAGGTATTGGCATGTGCGCGCTTCTGAAGAATCCCTAAGGATGTGTAATATAGGAGGATTCTAGAGGGTCGCCAGGGGAAACAGCAGCTTAGAACACAGGGCTCACTTATACATGGATCATGATTCCCA
>CAEFZP010002310.1:67500-122516 GCA_903064625.1 Mallotus villosus | reverse complement strand
CTCTCTCGCATCTACCCTCTCTCCCTCTCTCCCTTTCTCTCTCTCTTCCAGATGCTCCAAGCTTTTTCACTCTCTCTTTTTCTTCACTTACAACCTTCTCTCATATTTATTCCTGTTTTTCTCGGGACTCTGGGTTTTGTGGGACGTCTTCCCTTTTATTTTTCTGTTGCATCTCAAAAGACTTCCGTCTACAAATGTTTCCAATCAGTCATTTATCATTGTGTTATATATGCCTCCATCCAGCGACACACAAATACTCTCTCTTGGAAGTCGCTTTGGATAAAAGCATCTGCTAAATGAATACATGTAAATGTAACGTAAATACTGCATGTTGCCAGAAGTGCATAGTATTTCAGTATGTATTGCTAAGAAACCTTGTATTTGACCAAACACAGTGCAACAATAACATCCATTTCACTGCAATAGTAACCTACAGTGCAACAATGCAGTCCAACAATAACAGCATCAGATCTCAAATGCAGCTTTGTAATGAAAGCCTTCTTGATGATTGTTCAGATCAGGTTCATCTCTAGTTTCTCATCTTTTCACACGAAAAACTTCAGCCACGTCTCATATGAACATCTTATACAGTGATGGAGTCTGTGGATGATGTGTGGCCATATGAGTCTAAGCGCCAATCCCAATATATCCCCTTACTCCCTCCCCTTACCCCTTCCCCTTGGTTTTGCACGTTCGCGTGAGACCTAGTGGTGTCCCAATACTCTTTTTGAGCTAGGGGTAGGGCTAAGACGAAGGGGTATGCACCCATTGAAACCAAGTATGTGGTGTATTGATGAGACCTCCCCTCCCCCCTCCCCCAGGTGTTCCCCGGATGCCCCTCCCACTCGCTGGCGTCCCTGAGCAGCGACGTCCCCGTGCTGGCGTGCGGCGGCCTGGCTAAGCGCTGGCTCGTCCCCGGGTGGCGTCTCGGCTGGATCCTCATCCACGACCGGAACAACATCTTTGGATCGGAGGTACCCGTGTTACGCAACTGGACCAGATCCCAGACGTGGGACTTAATAATGACCAGTAACTCATGTTCATGTTGAATATTAACATCGACTGAAGCATGTTTGGAGATCAAATATGATTCTTTAGACTAATGTTATACAAATCGTATACCTCAATGTTATAACACAAAGTAATGGTATACACATAACCTCCAATGACTGTTATTTACATATCTCCTGCCTCTATATAACTTGTTATATATCCCCCTCCTCCGCCCCCTTCCTCTGCTTCTCCTTCCCCGCTCCCCAGATCCGCCAGGGTCTCATCAAGCTCAGCCAGAGGATCTTGGGTGCCTGCACCATCGTCCAGGGGGCGCTAGAGAGCATCCTCAACAACACCCCCAAGTCCTTCTATCACAGAACCATCAGCTTCCTCAAGGTGAGGTTCTGCCACCCCCAGTGCCGCTCCAGGGTGTTGGGCCATCCTTACACACTATAACAGTCAACAAGGCGTTTCAGCTTCAAGACAAATGATTTTGTGCATATTTGACTTTAGAAAAAAAGGGTTGTGTTGGTTCTGTGTGCGGTGGAGTAATGACTTGCTGATGTGTATCTGTCTTGTTTCCTTCTCAGTCCAACTCTGAGCTGTGTTTCTCTGAGCTAAGCACAGTGCCCGGCTTGACTCCCATCATGCCCTCTGGGGCCATGTACCTCATGGTGAGTTGACCTGTCTGACCCATGCCACAGTCTAAACAGACGGGCTAAACCACCTCAGTGTCTGACCCATACCACAGTCTAAACAGAAGGGTTATACCATCTCAGTGTCTGACCCATACCACAGTCTAAACAGAAGGGCTAAACCACCTCAGTGTCTGACCCATACCACAGTCTAAACAGAAGGGTTATACCATCTCAGTGTCTGACCCATACCACAGTCTAAACAGAAGGGCTAAACCACCTCAGTGTCTGACCCATACCACAGTCTAAACAGAAGGGTTATACCACCTCAGTGTCTGTTTGTGTTTGTTTAGACACACACGGTGGATGTTTCTCACTGTCAGGTGTGCGTGTGTTCCTAGGTGGGAATCGAAATGGAGCACTTCCCAGGGTTTCAGAATGATGTGGACTTCACAGAATCTCTGGTGACTGAGCAGTCTGTGTTCTGTCTACCAGCATCGGTGAGGAACATGAATGATGCATTTATTCTTTCCATCCATCAATCAATTCATTCATTTACTCATTCATTCACTCATCCCTCATTAAGTTTGTCGGTCTATTCTTTCCCTCCTTCCCTCCTTCCCTCCTTCCCTCCTTCCCTCCTTCCCTCCTTCCCTCCTCCCCTCCTTCCCTCCTTCCCTCCTTCCTTCATTCCTCTTCTAGGCGTTTGAGTACCCTAACTACTTCCGCATTGTGGTCACGGTACCAGAAGAGATGATGGTGGAGGCGTGTGCTCGGATCAGAGAATTCTGCCAGCGCCACTATCGGCCCAGCAGCCAAGACAGCAACGAGCTCGACCAATGAGAGAAGGGGGAGGGGAGTAGATGAGAAACAGAGTAGGGGAGCAGAGCAAAAGAGAGAGAAAAGAAAAAGAGGGAGAAGGGCAAAACTAGAGAGAATTGGTCTCTTAGAGGTGAAGTGGCCTCTAGACACATCAGACCTGGGGTCTGATTTAAATATACTACTAACAGTCATGAGATGGGGATGAGAGGTTAGACTGTGCCTGGATCAGTTTCTGCAGGCTACTTCTACGGGCTACTTCAAACCTGAGCTTGTGGACACAGAGAGGAAAAGATACAATAAGCAACAGAATGAAAGAAAAAGGAGATCAGGATGAACGGAGGATAAGGGGGGAGAGAGGAAAAAAATGGTCAACATATGATGTTGCACAGTGGAAAGAGAGTTTTCTAGAGATGCCATGAAGCGGCCTGTGACCGTGAGGAACCCCTTGAGTTAACCAGATATTTATATATTTTATATGGCCATCTTATGGTTACTTTTAAGAAGGGACATGTTTTTTTTTATGACTGTGTAACTATGATTAGACAAAGGGTTGGGTTTAACACATTTAGGAAACAGAGAATAACAGTAAGAACCATCTACATCACGTTGATCAAATGTATAGTTACTCTTTCATGCATGTGTAGAGTTAGAACTCTGTTAGAATGCATGCTCGACCACTTAAACCAACCTTTTTATTTTTAATATATATGTACATTGTATATCTACTTTTTAATCTTAATGTGTATCATCTTTTTTTTTACTGTCATGTAAAACACTTATTTAAACCAAATTAAAAGCTTTGACAAAAGCTCAACGTGTTTGTCATTCAATGTTTAAGATGTGTGTTTATACTGCCATCTTCTGGTAACAGTCTGCAGTGCAGTGTCGGTCTAACGGATTTGCAGTTACTACTACAGTAAGAACAGTCTGAATGTTGCTGACATTTCAGCATTGGCCCAAAAACTTGTTGGTGTATGTGAGTGTGTGTGTGTGTCTATTTCAACCTTGAAGAAAGTGACCTTTCAACACATTGTCTTTTTACGAGGGCCCTGAGTTACTGTGTATGTGTAAATACACAACAGAGGACAGAACTCCATATACTGGCAAATGATTAACCAAGAAAGAGGGTGGGCGAGAGAAATAAGGAGAGAGAGTCATGTAGAAGGAGGGAGAAAGAGAGAGAGAAAGGAAGGAAGGAAGAGGGACAGAGAGTGATACAGGAGTGTAGAGAGAGAGAGAGAGAGATAGAAAGAGAGAGAGAGAGAGAGAGAGAGAGAGAGAGAGAGAGAGAAAGAGAGACAGATTGATAGTGATAAAGGGAGTGTATGTTGTAAAAGGGAAACAGGAGAGTATGCTGACTAAGGGAAAAGGAAGAGGACAGTTTGGGTCCGTGTGACAGTGTTTGTGTGGAAGTTTCTCTCTTTCTCCCCTGGCTAAGTAAACACACATAATGGAGGAAGACACCGGTGTTGTCACGACGATAGAACTCAATGACAGCACGCGCATGCCCCTCTTGGGTCTAGGAACATGGAAGGTACTCACTCGATCTCTTTTAATACCCCTGTTGCTGCTTTCCATTCATCCGTCACTCTTCCCTCTTTCCTCTTTCTGTCTCTCTCTCAGACACTTTTGCACCAACTTCGAAACACAAAGCATGAACCACAAAAGGCTTTGTCTGTTCTATTGTTTTGTCTATTGCTTTGGTGTAAAGGAACCCAAACGCCACACGTAGACAGAGTAAACAACACCTTCGATAATCCGGAGAAAGTGTACTCCACTATGCTTTGGTCTGAGATTATTCTGATGGGGGACAGTCCTCCGCTTTACCCTGCCCTGTCTGTCTGCCTGCCCTGGGTTCCAGACCAGCAGTTCCTCAGTGTTCCAGGGAGCTGTGGAGGCAGGCATCGCCGCGGGTTACCGCCACATCGACACGGCCTACATGTACAGGAACGAGGTGGAGATCGGCAGAGCGCTTCGTGCCAAGATGCAACAGGGCGTCATTCGCCGTCAAGACGTGTACATCGTCAGCAAGGTGAGACGTTGACCACGACGACACCAACGTTTACTTCTCCTCGTTCAGGAGTGGAAAGGACTCATCTTCGCTGAAGGGCCCTCTCCTTCCTCTCCCTGCAGTCACAAACTCACTGAGTTCAAGTGTCCTTGAAGACCCATTCTTAGATCCTTTGTTCCCTGGTCATGTAGCTGTGGTCCACCCACCACGCCCCTGAGGACATCCCCGTCTGCCTGAACCAATCACTGAGCGACCTGCAGCTGGAGCAGCTGGACCTCTACCTGATGCACTTCCCTGTAGGCATCCAGGTGAGTAAAGCAAGAGAGGGGATCTGGAGCAGGAACCAGTTTGAGCCAGTAGGAACCAGATTCAAGGCAGACAGATTAGTTCTGTTCCAAACTGTGGCATCATCATTTGGTCATTGTTTTTATCTCTGTCTCCACTAGAAAGTAGGTGATGAGCTGTATCCCATGAAGGACGGACAGATTCTGAGCAGTGATGTTGACTATGTGGATGTTTGGAGGGTCAGGACAATGCTGCTCTCTCTCTCTCTGTCTCTCTCTCTTCTCTTCTCTATCTCTGTCTCTCTATCTCTCTATCTCTATCTCTCTCTATCTCTCTCTCTCTCTATCTCTCTCTCTCTCTCTCTCTCTCTCTCTCTCTGCTCTATGTCTCTCTCTCTATGTCTCTCTCTACGTCTCTCTCTCTCTCTCTCTCTCTCTCTCTCTCTCTCTCTCTCTCTCTCTGTCCAACACAACACGCAACATCCAATGAGAGCATTCAGCGTTTGGTGTCACGGATGTTTCACGTGACTGTGTGTTGCATCGTCTAGGGAATGGAGGCTTTGAAGTCCTCAGGCAAGGTGAAGAGCATCGGCGTGTCCAACTTCAATATCCTCCAGCTGGAGAGGTTACTTGATCTGACCAAGATCCCTCCAGCAGTCAACCAGGTGCCGAAGCTACTTTTCATCCCCTAAATTCAAACTACTACAACTAGCTCTCTTCCACCACGAGCCCAGAGCTTCTACTTATTCCCCTTCAAGCCAGTGAGGTCTGAGCAAGGGTTTAACCTTGGAGAGTCATGTTCCGCCTTCCTTGTCCTCTAGGTGGAGCTACACCCCTACTTGGTCCAGTCTGACCTTGTGGAGTTCTGTAAGTCCAGGAACATCGCCCTCACGGCCTACAGTCCCTTTGGATCCCCTGGCAGACCCAAAGAGCTGTGAGTCCTGCGCCATTCCGTTTATATCCACATCTGTTGATATAGCTTGTAGCCACAAGATCATATTTTGCCTGCCTGCTTGCATGTCTGCCTGCCTGTCTGTCTGCCCGCCTGCGTCTTCCCGTCTGCCTGCCTGCCTGTCTCCTTCCCAGTCACCGTGGAGCTACAGACCCCCAGAATCTTCTAGAAGATCCTGTGGTTGGTGAGATTGCAAAGGCACACAGACGAACACCGGCTCAGGTCAGTGCGTCCTAAAATGCACCACAGTGTGTTGCAATGTGCATTTATGTACGTACGCATATCTGTGTGTATGTCTCACGTGTGCTTCCAAGGAGTAAATATATGTTTTGCATGTGTCACGTGACGTGTGTTCTGTGCCTAAGGCCTGTATTTAATTGTGTGTTTGTCTCAGGTGCTGCTGAGGTACCAGGTACAGCAAGGTATTGCAGTCATCCCCAAGAGTATTAAACCCAACCACCTTCTGGAAAACACCAAGGTTTAACACTCTCTCCCTATCGCTCTCTCGATTAAACTCTCTTATCTCGCTTTATCTTTCACTCTTTTCTATTTTCTCAGCCGCTTCCCTTAGTATATTTTGACCATTTCCTCATCTGCTCTACGACAGTGTATTGCTCAACGCATATCAGAGCTCACAACAGTTCAAACTTTACAACCGTGTTCCAGAACTACTTTAATAGCATTTTGATCAATTCATATGTATTGCATATATTGAAGTGTTTACAAATATTGCATTGTCCTCACTAGCTAAAGAAAATCGAAAATCTGGGAACCTGTTCTGACTGTTGATTGATGACACTGTACTGTAGTTCCATCTTGTAATGAAGAGTACGGTCAACTTAAATGTTTATTTGCAGATTTTTGGTTGGTCTCTGAGCCAGGAGGATATGACATCACTGAGGGGGCTGGACCGAGGCTGGAAGGCCTGTGTCATCGACTCGTAAGACAGCCTTTCACATTTACAGGCACCAACCAAACAATAGCATGTTTTACTGCTGATCCTGAACAAAGTGACCGTTATTCCGCTGTGTGGTGATGTTGGCTGTAGCACCACAGCAGTCTAACAGTCTAACTTTGTTTTCTTTGCTCTTCAGCCTGAAGTCTCATCCATACTACCCCTTTGAATGACTAGAGCCTCAGAGAGCAATCACAGATGTCCTGGACCAGGGGACCCGGAGACCAGGGGACCCAGAGACCAGGGGACCCGGAGACCAGGGGACAGGACCCTAGGAAACCATGAGTCCAAGGGGAAATCACAGGATTATCTAACTCACTGTTGCTATAGCGACATGCCTAACTGTTTGTTTGCGTTGATCTGAAACCACGTCAGTGAGTCCCAGTGAGAAGTCAGAGAGATGCAGTGTTTTGGTCTGTCTGCTTCTAGTGGCGAGAGGATGAGTGACTTGACACTATGGAAGAAGACTGTGATTTATTAGTTGCATGTTGTTAGTAAAATGTGTTGTTTCACAAATGTAAAAAGTTATTTTTAAGAAAATGAGAACTATGAAAAAATAAACTTATGATATCACTGATTATTATGACCAGCTGTTTGAGTATTTGATTGACATTTAAGAAAAAATAATATAAATATATAACATTAAAAAAGTACAGATGGGATCTGAAAAACTATAGGACCCTAAATTAAATATTTGTTTGCTGAAGCTTCTGAGTTTCTTGATGTTGCAGTGGTGGGATTCTGTTAAATACCTGGGAAAACAGGTATAGCATGGCATAACAACACCATGACGAAGCATTCTGCTCATACATGCAATGACTGAATGACTTCAACCCCAGATTGCAGGATTTTGTGTTCTGAGTATGAGAGGGATCCCAACATGGAAAAACCTTAAGATGAAACGGTTTTTATTATATTGGGTTAATATTGCTAATTGTGTGTGATTGTGTGTGAAATTACATGAATGCGATACACACATTTTAACAATAAAGGAGAAAGGGCATAGTTCTGAAAATAAGTCTTACAAGTCGATGACTGGACGATACAAATAATTCAAACGCAAACTACAACATTCAGTGTTATAAAGCGGTTATAATTGTCATTGTGTAACAGGTTATACTAACAGTAGACAGTCCAGGCCTATTAGAAGGGCCTCAACAACACAGGAAGACCAGGAAGTAGACCAGGAAGTAGACCAAGACAGAACACTTGTGCTTGAGGAGACGTGGCACAGTTGAAGACATCTAACCCCTCACCTGTCCACAGAGCCAACATTAAACACTTCTGACAATCAGCATGTTCAGAATCAGAGTGACAGAATGTTTACACAGAACCTACTCTGAGATTCCATTAGAAGGTTCTTGGAAAGAAGGGGACGTTCTCTCCATAGAACCAGAACCACCCTGGTCATGTTCTTCACTGGCAGGTGTGGCCATTCCAGATCTGTGGCCTAGAGTCTGCATGTTCCTCCAGTAACACAGTAGTAAAATACTCAATGATAACACCATATGGTAAATATTCACCCGTATACATTGTGCTTTCATTGACCTTGACATGACAATACTGTGTCAGAGTTTTAGGTGTGTTTTGGGACCTTTGGATGTTGACGATTACACATCACACAGGACTGAGCACCTTTCCAAGGCTTTCATCTTCCAGTGTCATCTCTCAGGTGGGAAGCCGTCGACCTTTGACCTTCTGTCCCGTCTTGATCCTGTCGGGCGTTCCAGCGGGCGGGGGGCTTCACAGTACACACGCAGGCCGACGCCCCTGCGATGCGTTTGGGCAGGTCCGGCCCCCTGCTCCCACTGGCCCTTCTCCGGGTCGAACACCTGCGCCGACCTGGAGAACACCATGCCCTCCCAGCTGTACCCTCCCAGGACGTAGATCCGCCCCCCCCCACACCCCCACCCCCGCCTCGCTGTTGGGCGTCAGCAGCGGCGCCACGCGTGTCCACTGCTCGCTGCGCGGGTCGAACGCCTCCACCGCCAGGATGTCGAAGCGCTCGGCGCTCTCCTCGTGGTCGTTGCTCCCCCCGATGGCGTAGATGAGGTGGTGCAGGGAGGCCATGCAGTGCCAGCCCCGCGCCGACGCCATGGGAGGACGTTCCGACCACGTGTCGCCGCCCCCTCCGGGGTCGTAGCTCAGGACCTCTCGACGATACGGGCCGATCTGGTAGTCATGACCACCGGATATGTAGACCATGCCTTGGTGCACGGTGCCAGCATGGCCATAGGTGAACCTGGAGGATGGAGATGTGGAGGGCGGGGGAGAGGAGACATGAGGAGAAGCCTTTAAAGAGTTTGGAAACAGGATGCTAGGTTATGAATGCTTGTAGGAGCAGGCTAGGTTTGCTGGTCATAGGTTGTGGATGTTAGGTTAAAGATGCTAAATTGTGTTTGCAAGATTATTGGATGCTAGGTTGTGGATGCTAGGTTGTGGATGCTAAATTGTGGATGCTAGATTAAAGATGCTAAATTGTGTTTGCAAGATTATTGGATGCTAGGTTGTGGATGCTAGGTTGTGGATGCT
This sequence comes from Mallotus villosus, assembly GCA_903064625.1. NCBI lineage: Eukaryota > Metazoa > Chordata > Actinopteri > Osmeriformes > Salangidae > Mallotus > Mallotus villosus. Next base: position 113,332 of record CAEFZP010002310.1, on the reverse strand, counting down.
AGGTTTAAGATGCTAGGTTAAAGATGCTAAGTTGTGTTTGCAAGATTATTGGATGCTAGGTTGTGGATGCTAGGTTGTGGATACTAGGTTAAAGATGCTAGGTTAAAGATGCTAGGTTGTGAGTGGGTGTGCTGACCTGGGCAGGCTGGCTACGTAGCTCCAGCAGTCCTGAGCAGGGTGGTACACCTCCACAGAGGAGAGAGCTCCATTGTCGTTCCTCCCCCCAACAGCCACCAGGCAATCCCCAACTGCTTCCAGGAAGAAGTCCACACGACTCTGGTTCATGGAAGCACTCTGAAGGGGTAGAGGGCGGAGTCACTCCAGACACTACAGCGACGTCATTCAGAACAGCTTCAGAAAGTTATAATGAGTTGTATAATACGTTGAATGTCAACAACAAAAAGGAAAAGAGGAGAAACAAAAGGGAGCCATGTCTGTTTACTTTGGTCCACTGATTGTCACAGGGATTATAGCGGTACAGCAGGTTACAGGCGGCGTCCCCTCCGTTGTCCCGAGACGCGCTCCCCCCCTGCAGTATAGATGAACCCCCCCAGCACGGCCAGGCAGTGGTGGCTTCTCTGGGCCGGCAGCTGGGTTTCCACCCCCCAGCCCCCCAGCCTCCCCGTCCAACCAGCACACGTCTGCGCTCAGCTCCTCGCCGCGCTCCGACACTTCCCCCCCGACCAGCAGGAGGCGCTCCACCCCGCCCCTCAGAGCGGTGCGGCTCGTCTGGAGGAGGGGCTGGGCGCTGGGCCGGGCGTGGTAGCTCCGAGCCTCGTCCACCAGGGCGTGGCACCCGGCCTCTGCGGGGAGGAGGGCCTCCAGGGCGGGCAGCACGAGCTCCGTCAGCTCGGCCGCGGGCATCAGAGGGAAGCGGATGTGGGAGAGCAGGTGGCGAGCGTGGGCGTGGCGTGCGGGGGTCTGGCTCAGCCACTGGAGGGCGGCCTGGAGCAGCGTCTGCTCACTGTCGTGCTGCACCTGGCAGGAGAAGAGGACATCTACTCTGTGACAAGACGCATGAGGACTCAGATACATCATCTAAAATGCTTTTCAGAGTTCAAATCCAGACACAGATTTAGTCCCAGGCTTCTTTCAACTGGTCCTTTACATAAAAAAATGCTTTTCTTGTACACAAGGCTATTCAGGGAGTGGCTAGCCTGCTTCTGATCCTAGTATAATCCCATTGTGAACCTCACCTGCTCACTGGCCAGGTAGACGGTCAGCTTGTGCACAGGGAGGTCCCGCAGGAAGTGTGGGGTGAAGGAGAGGGTGGAGAAGCGCTGGAGGATGAAGTGGTCGATGTAGAGGTCGAGGCGCTGCAGGCTGTACAGCTGGGCCAGCTGCTGGAGGTACAGGAAGTTGTCCTCACTCACTTCCTGCTCCAAATACTGGCAGCAGAAGTCCACCACACGCCACACCTGAGACAACACCCCACTGTTACTACTGGTTACTATGGGAAGACAACACCCCACTGTTACTACTGGTTATTATGAGAAGACAACACCCCACTGTTACTACTGGTTACTATGGGAAGACAACACTGTATTACTACTAAGTCTCTCTGGATAAGAGTGTCTGCTAGATGACTAAATGTACTACTGGTTTTACAGACTCTTATTTCACAATAAGTGTAAACATACAGATCCTGTAACTTTCTCATGCCGAAAGGGCAGAGCATGTGACGTCATCAGTGGACAGGCGTTCTCACATACTGTAAATGTACATGAGACAGAGTAGCTGGCCTGCGGTCATCATGTGTTGACCTACACAAAGTAACTAGTGTGCAGGAAAAAGATGATGCGTTGCTTGGCAACAGTCCAGTCCCAGTCCAATTGCAGAACTATTTGTGTTGGTGGATCCAAATAAAGGATTAAATAAACAAAGAAATGTTGTCGCTTATTAACATTAACTAATAAATGGCGGTCGTAGAACTGTAAAAACTATATCACACTCTAAATTGAGCTTTAATATTGAAAATCCCAGCCGTGAGCCAAAGTATAACAGGACTCAGTACATCAGCACTCAATCTCAGGTGTTGTTGCTTGAGGAGAAAACTAAAGACGACAAAAACCTGGAGCAGATGAGCCGTCTCCAGGACGTAGTCGATGTTGCCCACCGTCCAATAGCAGCTCTCCGCCGTACAGGAAGTCGAGCACGGCCTTGAGGCCGACGTACGAGGCGCCCACAAGCTCCACCTGCCAAGGCAAAGGGGGAGGCGACATGAGTTCCTTGGGCGAGAGAGCTCGGAGGACGACACACGACCCCAGCGGTCTCCTTCTCGGGCCCACACCTCGGCCTGGTGCTCCTCCCTCATGCCCAAGGTGAACATGGCGTGGAAGTAAGGGCTGCCCACGGCCAGGACCGCTCGGTGGGCCGTGGCTCGCTGCTCGTCGGCCAGCAGCACCACGTCACACAGCTCGCCGCTCTCTCGCTGGTCGCTCAGACCCTGCAGGATCACGCTCGGCTGCTCCACCCAGTGGTACACCTGGGGGGAGACACACACACACACACACACACACACACATAGACACACACACACATGACACACACACACATGACACACAGGGACACACACACATACACACACACATAGACACAGACAGGGACACACACACACACACACACATAGACACAGACAGGGACACACACACACATACACACACAAGACACAGACAGCGATAAACACAGACAGAGAACACACACAACACAGACACATAGACACAGACAGGGACACACACCCACACACACACACACATAGACACAGACAGCGATAAACACAGACAGAGAGACACACACACATAGACACAGACACATAGACACAGACAGGGACACACACACACACACACATAGACACAGACAGCGATACACACAGACAGGGACACACACACACACACAGATAGGGACACACACACAGACGTACACAAAGAAGGCACACACACACAGAAAAACACAGACACACGTGAATGATGACAAATGAATGACTAAGCCTTCCCCCAGATACCTCCACCAATGAGGAAAGACATGGTGTAACAGGAAGTCCTGCTGAAGATTAGTATTTGAATGACAACCCAGCAGTAGAGTGACGTCTGCAGTGTGTATGTCAGCACAGTGGAGAAAACGGTGAGCCTCGGTGACACTGACCTTGGAGGATTCACTAATCCGCTGGGGCCGTGAGACAAGGCCCTGTCTACCATTGTCCATTGTGTCTCAGCAGCAACAACTAGCTTCTTGCCAAAAGAGCTGTCTTCCTCTTGTCCATTGTGTTCTCTATTGGCCAGCTGAAGGGCAGAGCACACACACGCACCACACACAGTGTGTGTGTGTGTGTGTGTGTGTGTGTGTGGGGAGGGTGGCTGAAGCTAAGTTTAGCCACTCTCACGTTTAACTCAGTGTAACATCTTCATACAACGACAAGCGCACAAAAAATACACATGCTTAGCTAGCACATGCTTAGTCTGAACATTACATCGGTAACTTGCTACAGTACATGGCAACAGCATCAGTTATGTTGACACATCTCTCATCACGACCTAGGCTAAACAACAAACTCTTGCTCGACAACCATCACTATGGCCTCCGTCATTAATAGTCCATTGTACAGTCCATATTTACCAATTCATTTTAGACAAATATTTCTTATTGAACGGCACTTCAGAATGTTCTGTTTATTCGCAGCTATAACTAGGATGTCATACCGGAAGACAGCCTATGAATTCAACCAATCACAATTCAACCAAACAAGAGAGGTTGGATTGAGTTTGGGATGCATTCAAGACCTGCAATGTTTAAACACTGCCAGCTCCAATGCCTGTTGACAACACAAGTTGCACGAGGACAGTTTAATTAAACATTTTTTCAAGGACGAGTTAACTGGTCACTTGTTGTATTGTTGGTGTACACTTATTATTATTGTTCAAGGCCATATGTGACATTACCTTAAAATGGTTGCATCTCTCTTTCACTCACAGTGACATACCCCAGACAACAACTCAATAAATTAATTTGTCTTTGCAAGTGGTTCTTATCAGACAATTGGGAACAATTATGGATAACCTGACAACTCCTACGGCTTGTCGCCTCTGGTGCAGTACACACGCAGGCTATTGTTCTCAATTCGACCGCACTGTACGCTTCCAACCACAAGGTGGCGCAGAAGTCCAGCTCATCGGTAACAATAGAAAAGGGTGGATTTAAATTAACTGAATCCCTCTTTTGGCCATTGGGAGGAGGTGAATACTGCGTCTGGGGACTATTACGGCAACCTGATTGAGAAACATCACCACCGCCCATAAACCCGACAATAGGAAATGAATCGAGTCGCGAAAAGAGTCGCTTTATTCCGATAACTGAGAAAGGAGACAGTAGGCTCAGCGCACTACCCCTTTCCTTAGCGCACGCTCAATTATTTCCGTGTGGCTCGTGATATCTGTGGGTAGCACTGCCACTCCATTGTATAACTCTAGTTGTGCTGCTTTTGAATACTAGGAGGGCTGCTCACTCTGCCGAACAGGATACCTTATAGACTTCGAATTTTTGTTCTGCTGCGCTCTCTCCTCGGCTGTCCATTGCGTCCATCCAAAATGGCAACACGAATCGATAAAGAGGCTTGCAGAGAAGCTTATAACCTCGTCAGAGACGATAACACGGAGATAAACTGGTGAGTTCTAATTCCTTGTGTATTGTGCTTGCGGTGGATAAAGGCGGGGAGTAGACCAGGTTGGCAAATCAGAGATTACAGATTACACGGTGATTAGTTATATCAGAAAAATGCCCGTTTCATTCATTCACCCTACATTTTCTCTCTCTAATCTCTGTACTGGGCGTTTTAGGCTGCCCCGTTGTGGTCAGAGAGAAATAATTTGAGCCAGCGGGGCATGAATAATTTCCTTTGTCTCTGGGTACAGTAGTGACACGTAGGTATATGTTGACTCAAACCCGACACCTTGGCTGTCTCACATTCGCCTCCTAGGGTAATCATGGATTCATTGTAACAGTCACATCCGAGATGCCAGACACCGCATCGACTAGATACCAGATTGTCACTGGGAGAGCGAGAGCTCCTATAAGCGGGATCATCTCATCTGATGGGCTTGTTGTTTTCGACATGTCAGCAGCTCGGATCGATGTAATCCACTGCATCTTTCTTGTCTTTACAGGGCTGGGTTCAAATACGAGGGCTCAATGATTGTGCCAGCAGGCCATGGCACGGACTATGAAGAATTCAAGAGCATGTGCACAGGTAGGGGCAGAGCTTCATTCATTTGCTGCCACAGTGGGTGTCAAACTGACTGCAGCGTTCAGGCGTGCCAACGGTAGAATTTACCTAGACCTAGGTCTTAAAATATTGTTTCACTTGTTGCCCGTTGGTGATGGACTCTTAGATAAGGTACAAACTAAATGAGTATGTCAACGTGTACTGCTTTAAACCTGCCACCCCTTGTTACTGGTGTGCTTCCTAGTTCCTGCTTCTTATAGCCTACTCTGTCACAGAGCGGTAATCTTTAAGACTCTGTTTTCATTGGTTGTCACTTCACCAGGAAGTAGCCCACTGCGTCTTAGGCCACTGACCGATGACTGGTCTCCTAGATTTTAGGTAGAGGGCAAATTAACATCCTAATGGGTTGCAATTCTTTCCGAGTTTTATAGTGAGCTCAAGTAAACACCGTTGGCCAAGGTCACCGCTTACTATCTCTATATTACTAGAAATATTGCTCACCTCCGATGATAAGCGTCACCTTCCTCTCTCCATCTTTCTCTCTTCCTTTTCAACTCAAGTGAGTGTTGGGCGTGGCGCGCAACTCATGGTGCGCGTCTTCAGTGTTGCCCAGGGCTACACTTGAGGGCGCGAATTCCGATGTTGAAATACGTGATGCATATCCTAAACTGAACCAGTACTATCAATGTCACATAAGAAAACATTGCACCTTTTACAGAGAGATCATATCTCGAGTGTGAGAGAGGACAAAGGCCCGTTTGGTATTACTGCAGCAATCCTTAATTTCACTATCTGCAATGTTTTCTTCTCTGGGACCAATTCTTGGCACTTATTCAAAGATCGGAAATATGCTTTTAAGGATTGAAATCAGTTTCTCTCTCCTCCTCCTCCTCCTCTCCCTCTCTCTTTTCGCTGCCTCATCATCCTCTTAGTTTTCTTGGGGTTGCTCTGTCAGCACAGTCAGAAGGGAAAAGACACACCCGGAAGACTCAGAGAGGAAGTGAGACATGTAGCGTGCTTACTGCCGCGCGAACAGACACTTCCTCATACCTCACACTCACCTACTCCCCCCCCAGAAACAGCACAATATTCTGAAGAAATGTCACATTGTGTGACTTTGTGCTCCAAAGTCAGAGGAGTGAGTGTGTGGTGTGTAGTGTGTGTGTGTGTGGTGTGTGTGGTGTGTGTGTGAGAGAGAGAGAGACGACAACAAGGGAGTGAGGTGTGTGTGTGATTCAGTAGTAAGTCAGCTGACTTTGGTGTGTGGTGCTGTTAGGATAGTGTTGAGACCAGCGTTGGCCTTTGTAGCCAGGTTGATCAAACATGTAACAATGGCTGGTGTTAGTGCACAACCGAGAGCCCTGATATCTGATAGAGCAGGGAGATTTCTGGAGCATCCCCCAGGAAATGTTTATCAGCCAATCATAGGTAAGCATACACAACTTGCTTGGTGCATAGGAAGATGAAAGGACTGACAGTGTGGAGAAGAACCAACTGTGCCAGCGAGTTAGGGAGAGGGTGACATTCAAGATTTCATAATATGGCATGACATAAATCTACTCCTGTTAGCCTACTGACCTGAATAAGAGAGGTACAGGCACTTGTCCTTGTGTTCACTCTATTTGATATAGGCCTACCACAGACTAGTGTATCACTGCCTACTGAGTCTGGCCAGGAGATCCATCGGCATGTCCCATACATTAGATCACTCAGTCCCTCCTCTGAGTCTACCGTAGCCTATCACAGAAGCCTCAGCTACTTCCTGTCTATATAGACTCCAGGGGTATATTTCTTCCTTTCTCCCTTAGGGGGAAACCATGGTGATGTGGTACCACCAGCCTAGACCTGACGTATAGCCGTTGTTCTGTGTAAGGTGAAGATGGTTGTTGAGGTAGAGATGTACATCTTCAGCATGTACCTGTTCAGCTCATCAGTCTTCACTGGCTTTGTTATATCCAAGTTACACTGACCAAAAGTGTTCTCAACCTATCTTCCTCCAATGGGCTGTGACTTCTCAATCTCCTTCAAACTCCTGCTCTCGATTCCTCCCTCTCTCTTCCCGTATGTTTCTCTCTCTTTACTCGCTCTCTACTCGCTCTCTCTTTGACCTCTGACCTCCTGTTTCCTACCCTCTCTTGCTCAGGCATATCTGTTTCTCCTCTCTTCTTCCTCTCACCAAAATTCCCCTCCTCCCTCTTCCAGACGATTCTCGTCTATTCGGTTTCGTGCGGATCACCACCGGAGACGCCATGAGCAAGCGGGCCAAGTTCACCCTCATCACCTGGATCGGGGAGAACATCAGCGGCCTCCAGCGGGCCAAGATCAGCACGGACAAGACGCTGGTCAAGGACATCGTGCAGGTGAGGGCCCCCCGAGCGCACGCGCTCTTAAACACGCCGTCTCTCGCCCACGTCTTAAACACGCGCTCGTTCCGACACTCTCTCTCTCGCGCGCACGTCGAGCCCTCACCATTGCCCGGGTTTGTCCTTTTTGCAGAACTTTGCCAAGGAGTTCATGATCAGCGATGCCCGGGAGCTGGAGGAGGACTACATCCGCACCGAGCTGAAGAAGGCGGGCGGGGCCAACTATGACGCGCAGGCGGAGTAGTGGGGGGGGCTCAGTTGGGGGGGGAGGCTGCTTCCTGCTGGGGGTGGGGGGAGGGGGGAGAGGGGGGAGGGTCTGGTCCTCCCACCTGGATCCGAGAGGAGACACACATGTTACACATTCATATACTTCTGCATGGATATAGGCAAGACAAACGCTTACACGACCAATACCTAACGATGGAGACAAACAAAACCGCATTTGTTACACACGCACACACACACACACGCACAAACACACACACTGACCTACACTGAGACACACTGATTTACTGTATATTGCCAACAGTCTCCTGGGCCTGCCCCTTTCTCCAGTCAGGTCATGGTTGGTTATCCACTGTACTGTGCATCATCTCACTGTCATCTGAGCTTCGGGGGAGCTTCCAGACCTTCCTCTAGCCACGCTGCTCTGTTTGGACTACAACAGGGCGGGGACTGTGTGTCTTTCAGAGGAGATGCTCTGCTTTCCTGGTCCTGTCATTGTTGTAGTACTTCTTCTGTGGTTGTAGTCCAAACAGGCTTTCTGGTTGGATGGAGGTCCCCCCTGCCCCAGTCATCTCATGGTCCACTCCCGAAGGTATACATACCCACTGTGTTTACTGCCTTAATCTCCCATGGAGAGAGGGGCATCATGGGAGTTTGTGGACTCTACACTGTGATTGGCTCTCCTCCACTCACTAGGGGTGTGGTTCAGATTGGCCCGTGGCCATCAGCCAATAGGGAGGGATGCAGCGCTTTCCCTCAACCAACCCTGGAGCAGCTATATCTCTGGTGTAGCCCCTGATTCATTTGGATTAACACCCCAAAAAAAGGAATGTTTTTTAAGATTTTTATTTTCTCTGAGAGTTTTACCTATGGTTTATTCTTCTTGAGAGCAATGTTAACTAGGAGATTCGTGAAAACATAAAAACAAAGATTAAACTGAATGGGCACAAGATCAATCATTGCAGAATAAAATTATTGTTTTTTTCAAACTCGCTGGTGTCTTTTGTTTTCGTTGAAACTTCTGATTATCATGGAAATGAGGAGTTTGTATAGTACATTTGAGGGTGAGAAGGTAAAGTCGTTTTGTTTGTGTTGGGGATGAGGTAATGGCAGACATTGACATTGCGGGGCCCCAGTGTACCCATGGTAACTGTCTCGGGGGTCTTTAAGGGACTCCCATGCGTTGTCATGGCCACCACTACTGTCACACTCAACCAATCTCATCTTTGGAAAGGGGGGGGGGATGATGGGGATTCTAAAGCCTGTCATTAAGATCCCACTCCCTCTGTCCACCACCCCCCACCCCTCCCCCCCAGCGGCTCCTCCCACTCCCTCTGTCCACCCCACCCCTCCCCCCCTCCCCCCAGCGGCTCCTCCCTCTTCTCTCTGTGTTGCCAGTTTGGCTCAACAGATGTAAACCGCCCTGCTTAATGACTTAATCTATAATCTATAAACCTCCTCGGCTTCTCACTGGAGGATGAGGGGAACCAGAAGACGACAGAACAGGGAGAGGCTGAGGTGTGTGTGTGTGTGTGTGTGTATGTTGGGGGGTACAAGGGACCAGGGACAGAGAATTGGAGGGGCCTGGGGCCCTTATTCATTTCAATGGTAATGTTTGTTTGGATATTCACAGAATGGGATGGGAGTAGCTAGATGTTGTTACTGGGACCAGACCAATCAACAGCCTCCAGCAGGGGACTGTCAACTCCAGAGATGGGGTCTGGGGGCCTGGTGGGAGAAGTGGGTGTGTGTGTGGTGGTGGTGTGGTGGTGGGGGGGGGTTCGAGCAGAGAACCACAGGGTTCCAATACGAGGTTACCTCACGACAGAGCTTCACGACTGTGTTCGATGTGTTCATGTCTGGTAGGCCCTTGGCTGCTTAGGCAACTGATTATGTAGGTTAAGCCAAGCTGCGGTGCTTATTATTTGACATGCTTCCAAGTGAGCATGTGTCGTGTGTGTGTGTGTGTGTGTGTGTGTGTGTGTGTGTGTGAGCATGTGTCGTGTGTGTTGGTGTGTGTGTGTGTTTGCGTGTCGGGGTTTGTGACGGAACCGAGTAGAAGCGTCTTATCAGAGCCTGGCAAAGACCAGGTGTCCAGTGATGTCTTAGAAGAGCATATTAATGAGATTAATGACTCTATGGGGGTTGGATTGCGTCCTGGTTCCAGAGTATGTGTTCCCTGGCCTGGCTCAGGTAATCCACCTTGACACTGGGCATGGCTGACGCTCACCCACAGGGCTACAGACGGGGACCTACGACGGAGCAGGTGAAACGACTGACACACAAACACACAAAAGCTACTTCTGAGGATACGGTGCGGGTCACAGGCAGAGAGAGACTTGTCAGCCTGCACGTCTGCTTCCTGGTGCTGAGCGTGTCCTGACAGCTCTCCACCCAGGCCCAGGTAGTCAGCTGCAGTCTAGGATGTGTGTTTTGCGCACACTTCTGACGGTGTCTGCTCTGTATGTAGGATTAACAAACTAAGTGGCAGTTAGCGTTTGAGTGTGTGGGGGGGTGGGGAGAGAGATGCACCATTTGAACATCCCTTTGGATAAAAAGTGTCTGCTAAATGACAGAAATGTCAAAATGTCAAATGTAGACAAAGAGAGAGAGAGAGCGAGGAGAGGAGAGAGAGGAACTGTTGTTCATACTTTGGTTCCTAGGGCCGTTCCTAGCAGGCGGTGTTATGAGCCTCACAGATCCTTCCTGCATTCCACAGACCTCCGCTGTCCAGCATACTTCCTAGCCCACAGATCCCCGCAGTCATGTGCTCAGTGTGTGTGTGTGCTCAGTGTGTGTGTGCTCAGTGTGTGTGTGTGTGTGTGTGTGTGTGTGTGTGTGCTCAGTGTGTGTGTGTGTGTGTGCTCAGTGTGTTTGTGTGTGTGTGTGTGTGTGTGTGCTCAGTGTGTGTGTGTGTGTTGTGTATGATGTCTGTGTGATCTACTTTGTACTATGATGCCGTAGCAGAGATCCCACTCCATACCAAAACAGGCTCAAAGTAAATATTACTGCAGTTCGGGTGTCTTCAGGGCTATTTATCTGAGCTGTTGATGACCTCATCACTGTTACCCTTCACTCTCTCCCATGGTGGGGCTGGGGGTTTACTGAGTGAGGGGGCGAGGGGTACTGTTAGGGGTTCCATCGGCCGTGTGGGTGGGGGGGACTGGGGGGGCTGGGGGTTCAGGGAGAAAGAGATTCGAGGAGAGGTGGGGGCTGTAAACTGGGGCGAGCGATGGGAGCTCTTTCAGGCCGTGTGAATAGAGAAGAGGGAATGCGAGTGTGAATGGGTCACTTCTCAATGCTCCTGTGTGCCACTCTGCCGTTGGCACAGAGATGCCATTGTCAGAGCCTAACGAGCTGAGCTGCCTCTCCAGCCACCCCATCCACACCACAGCATCATCATCCCACTGTCTGAAGGTCCTGTCTGTCTGTCTACCTAGCTGCCTGTCTGTCTGTCTGTCTGTCTACCTAGCTGCCTGTCAGTCAGTCAGCGTCTGTCTGTCTGTCTGTCTGTCTGTCTATCTGTCCTGTCTGTCTGTCTGTCTGTCTGTCTGTCTGTCTGTCTGTCTGTCTGTCTGTTTACCTAGCTGCCTGTCAGTCTGTCAGTCTGTCTGTCTGTCTGTCTGTCTGTCTGTCTGTCTGTCTGTCTGTCTAGCTGCCTGTCAGTCTGTCTGTCTGTCTGTCTGTCTGTCTGTCTAACTGCCTGTCGGTCTGCCTGTTTGTCTGTCTACCTAACTACCTGTCGGTCTGCTATATCTGTCTAGAAGGTCCTAGTCTGCAGAACACATATTCTGTATATAAAGTATACAGTATCGTTACATATCGATAGCAAATACAATAATGTCATATACAATCATTGAACTTTATATAAGAAATCAACATGCTTGCAATATGCAGGATGTCTCTGTATTTGTGACTTTTAGTCCAACAGATTCCGTGTTAAATTGTAGTAAGTAGAAGTAAACAGATTCCCTATTTAGGGAAGAGTAACAAATGTTGTCATTCCAACAGCGAGGACAGCAGAACTGAAAGCCTGAACTGAGTTCCAACTGAAGAGGCAGACATTTTCTGTCAGCCACCACACTGGTCACATGATGTTTCTTGGAGAAGTCTCTCAAAGTGTTCTAGGAAGTAAAAAATGATCTGCTTGTGTGTGCTCACCAACATTCTCACAGGGTGGGGTGATAAGAAGCAGATGGAGTAAGGTACGAGGAGGAAGTAAAGTTTGAAGAAAGGTTTCAATGGACGATTTTCTACGTCTATCACCCTAAGTGTCACGTGTCACATGTCACATGTCATCTTCCCACTAAAGCTCTGTACAGAAACCATAGTCTGTAGGATGGAGATCAGGGACCTTAGGCTACAAATGTTTCCTCTCTAGCTGTCTCTCTCTCTCCTCTCTCTCTCTCACTCTCACTGTCTCTGTCTCTGTCTGTCTCTCTCTTTCTCTATCTCTTTCTCTTTCTCTCTGTCTCTCTCTCCTCTCTCTCTCTCTCCTCTCTCTCTCTCTCTCTGTCTCTCTCTCGTTACCACCTCCTCTTTCTCCCTGGTCCCCGTTTCTCTTTCACCCTATTTTCACAACCCGTCTCTCACACTCACCAGTATACTATTGGTCCTGTCTGTCTTTCCTGCCTATCAAACAATTTAATGAAACAATAACTCTGTTCTGTGCATGGATCAAAGAGCTCAAGTTAAATAGTTATTCATTCATTTATCCTGTTCTAGTTGCAGCCCAGCTAATGAGATATGAAGCACACTCTGCTACCAAAGGTCACAGTGAAAGGTCAACCCTCCTTTGAGGGCCTATAGAATCAGAGCACATGGTTAGTGTTTTTTAATGGTCTTCTAAACAACCCTTGTACAGCAGCATGTGATAACCCTGTAAATCATCCCTGCGTCACCACGGGAACTATAAGGGGAGACATGAGTTGATAACATGGTCCACCATTGTGGGGTATACAGATATGAAGCATACATCTGCATTAATAGATAGATGTTTAATAACATAAACAATAAGATTTTGATGGATGATTTTATGTGAATATTGGGAACAGTTGAGGTCTTGAATGTGTGTGTTTCTATCTATGACTCACACGAAACACTTTTACCAGCCCAGTGAGCTACAAGGACATAAAACTAAAGGAGGAAGTTGACTACCGCTGATAACGTTTTTCAGAAGGAATACTGAACAAACATGTACATGTATCACACACACAGACATAGTTAACTCAGTGGTTCAGCATTTAACTGCTGATCAAGAAGTTACAGGCTCAAATCCATACACGTAGGTCCATTCTGTGTCTGCTAAAGAAATACATCACTCAAGTCACGGTTTATAACAAAGGTATGTTTAAGCCAACTCCTTATTTGCAGTCTAATGTGGTGTGGTGCCATGAACTGACTGAATGTTGAGCTTGGCCACAATCCTGCGGCAGTGTTGTACTGAGCATGCCCAGTAGCCTCGATCACTTCCTTTCACATCTCAAGTCATTCAAACGAGTCTGTCACCGATGCAAATACTGCAACACAGATGCAAAGCGAGGTTCTCATAGGTGTCCTCCTTCCAGAAGGATCTGTTTCCCCCGGGGGTGCTGAGGACCACAGGCACAGTACACAGACCAGAGAGAGCGCCTCACTGTGTGTTCATCTGCGTTGTGTGTTCACAGATGCTCAAATGAATGACTTCCTGTACAGTCACTCGACAGAGATACTTTTACCATATACGGCTGTGGTGGAGGTGGCAGTCAGAGGGGGCGGGCTGAGGGGGAAAGAAGAAAGATAGAGAGAGAGAGAGAGAGAGAGAGAGATAGAGAGGAGAGAGAGAGAGAGAGACGAGGGAGAGCAGGAGAGAGAGAGAGAGAGAGAGAGAGATAGAGATATAGAGAGAGACAGATAGAGAGCCAAGAGAGAGACGAGATAGAGAGAGAGAGAGAGAGAGGACGATAGAGAGAGAGAGCAGAGAGAGAGAGAGATAGAGAGATAGAGAGAGACGAGAGACTGAGAGAGAGATAGAGAGAGAGAGTGAGTGAGTAGAGAGTTGATGAGTGAGAGTGAGAGTGAGAGTGAGAGTGAGAGAGAGAGAGTAGAGAGAGATAGCGATAGAGACAGATAGAGAGAGAGACAGAGTATAAGAGAGAGATAGATAGACAGAGACAGAGAGAGAGACGATGAGATGAGATAGAGAGAGATGAGACAGAGACAGAGTAGACATAGAGATGAACAGATAGAAGACTAGAGCAGAGAGAGAAACCTCAAGTCTCAACATGCAGGTAGTAAGACAGGCCACTGAAGATGAACAGAACAGTGACAGGCAGAAATACCTGACACACTCTGTCTATTGGAACAGCTACATGCTCCCATAGTCAGTCAACCTGGTGTCTCTCACTCTGGCTCTGTCCATACCTGCTTGAAGCATGTGTTGTGAAAAAGAAAGAGAGAGAGATGAGAGGGGGAGGGATTACATCATGAGAAGGCGAGGGGGGGGAAATTATTTAGCAATCACAATCACACATCTTTTTTAGTGGTCTGTAGCTTTTTCACCCCATGCCACACTACATAATTACAATAGGATGCACATTTTATGCACATTGTATTAGAAAATACAGTAGTAACACAGTATAGCCTGGATCTCAGCTGTAAACAGGAAGACAACAAACAGGGATTTCCAAGAAGAGTCAGATATACTTTCGCTTTCCTTCAGCCAGCCAGATCTTACTGCTGTTAGCCTTCCTATCTTCTCAATGTAAATACTGCTGTATGATAGCCTGTAATACACCCATTAAGTCTCATAGACCCATAGCATCCCTTTTATTTAAGTCTACTAGACCAATACCTATTACATATATCTCATACACTCATGATATATTTTCTGCTGTGTCTCCATGTCTCCATACAAGAGAGCAGGCCCAAGGTCTGTCACAGATTAGAGTCCTCAAATACAACACATTCTAAATGAGGACTCTTTATGGAAGTCCTCTAATCTGAGTTGTGGTCTTAATCTGGGTCGGGTAAACCAGCCGTGAATATGACAGATTAAAGTTGCTTCTCTAGTGTTGTCAGTAACAGTCATTCCTGTACATAATGTACACATGCTACCATTAAATAGAAAGGTCCCTGTATGGTCTACACTCTGTATTTGTATCTCATCTATTATGCATGTCTATATGTAAATAATATGCACATAATCTGTATTTTGCACACACACATACACACTCTAATTTGTGTTGGCAAACAATACAATCTACCACAGTACAACCAATACTGTTCAGATAAGTACTGTATATGCAAACAGTTTGGCTTTGGTCAAGGTGGGTGGTATTATGATTTTGATTTTAATGACTTTCGCAAACTAATTTGTGCGAAATACACATGAACAAATAAACATATTTCGACATTTTGGGACAGAGAGCATGCACTCTCATATTACAATGGATGACCAAATGTTGCATTCAGCTCTGGTCACGATCTAGTCGCAGATGTCAGTGTGTGTCCTTTAGCTCTCGCTTTGCAAGGCTACTACCTGGCGACGTCACCTACAAACGGATCTGTCCAGGAGCCGTCCATGCCCTGCCTACAACTTCATCACACACCCAGCTCAGTGCATTTAAGTCACACGGTAAATCTCATGCCCTTAAAAGGCGTTTTTCATTGCCTACTGTTTCAACCAGAAAGCCGCGGCAGGGAGTTGGGTTCGTGTGATGTGCTCCATCGCGCACTCTACTGGCGATTACATGTAACAACAATAGAGTCAATGGGATATTTATTACAATCAGGCCTTATTGACAATGAAAAACATTCTATAGATTTGTTAGAAAGAGTCATGCAAAACGTAAGACGTTTATAACATGTTACGCCAGTTCACGCCAGAAAATTCAATTTACTGGGGATGCAATACGATAATTAAGTCCTTTCAAGGTTAGTGAACTGGACACTTTTACGTTTACCCCCTTGGATTGTGTGTAAACGACTCTCAGCAAAAGGGGAGAGTCTTGCCATATCAGAAGAAGCTTGTTATCGATGTAACTTTTATCTCGTCTCACTTTTAGAGCTATTTCCCAGTTTGCTGATTATGGGCTATATAACGTTGACTAGACTTCAACATTCAGTAATTTTGTTCTTGAACATGTGACTTCTTACAAATGGGCTAATTGATTTAAAGTAGGCTATACAATACTCGAGTAATTAGAAGAGCAGACGATACAATGTCTAGAGTTAAATATGAGCTTAATTCAAGGCATACCAAACTTGAGCTATTCGAATGGCTCGTTGTTTCTTTCCCAGTCGGTTACTGTCTACTTTGAATGTTTGACATTCACTTATATTTAACTTAAATTAATATCGTGGAATCATCTCCTCCATCAGAGACAGTGACTGTCTCCCCACCTTCAAGAAAAGGCTAAGACGCACTTGTTCCGGGAGTACAACGGTAAATATTTATTGGATCCGATGTTAGGTTATTTCACAATGAACAAAATGACACTTATTGAGTGACTTGTTGCCCTTGTTGGTTAGTTTTTAACTGATTTAACTACTTGTACTTGCTGTAAATTATATGATTGTTGCTTGTTTTCCTACAGGTACACTCTTGCACTTGCATATTGTTTAATTGTAACTTGTTTAACTACATTGTTTTTGCTCTTATGTTTCTTCTTCCTATTGGCACTTATTTGCTTTTCATAATGTATGCTTCATGTTTTGGCTATATACCCGCAATGTTTTTGGGGCATTGCAAGAAAGACATACAATATATTGAAGCATACTGGATCATGTCTGATTCGTGTCTGATTAATTCCAGTAACATATATTGCTGTGAATTCTAAACAGTAGAGAGGTGTCCTTGTTTTACATAAGAAAACATTGTATAATGCTACCTGCTGTTAGTGTTTTTTAGGTCATTGTTTTGTGGGTGACAAAGTGTGTTTGTTGGCTGTCAACCTTTGCTAGTGTTATGGTAGAAGGAGTTGATTTGAGACATGTATGAAGTGATTTGCTAGTTTTAATGCATTTTGAATGGGAAATTAACTGCTGTGCCGAGCTGAAAGTTGGTTAGGAGATCTGTGTGAATAGTTCTGAAAAAGTGACCTAAGTATTGAGAAATGTGTCCTATAGCGACTGTAAAAAACTGAAAGTCAACTGAATGTGGCACCCATGTGTTTTCGAATGCATACTATAGGTGGCAGTACAGGTGCATTTTGTCCTGTATTGAATATTGCAAATACTCTGTTGATTCTAGATTGAGTTATTCCCAAGCAGCATGTCGGCTGATGCATGTTGTGACATTGTATTGTAGTGTTGCCCAGTTGGCAGTTTGGTCAACTAATGATCGCGTGCTGTTTTACTGTTACTGCTGTGAGGTAGTTACTTGAGATAACATGCATGGTTGTTTTACAAGACTAACATTTCAGCATATCGACCGGAGTTCCAAATTTGAGGATCAGGACCTGGGTCTGGACCTGGATCTGAGCCTGGGTTAGGGTCTGGGTTCTTGTTTGGGTGTGAATCTTTAGTGATGTTGCCCCAGCAATGTAGGCTAGTTATGATTAGTCCCAGAATCGCTACTGTGAAACGTGAGGTGGAAATTAGGCTGGGGTGAGTGTGTGTTTGCTTGTGACAGTGTGAGTGTGTGTTTGCTTGTGACAGTGTGAGTGTGTGTTTGCTTGTGACAGTGTGAGTGTGTGTTTGCTTGTGACAGTGTGAGTATGTGTTTGCTTGTGACAGTGCGTGTGTGTTTGCTTGTGACAGTGTGAGTGTGTGTTTGCTTGTGACATTGTGAGTGTGTGTTTGCTTGTGACAGTGTGAGTGTGTGTTTGCTTGTGACAGTGTGAGTGTGTGTTTGCTTGTGACAGTGTGAGTGTGTGTTTGCTTGTCACAGTTTGAGTGTGTGTTTGCTTGTGACAGTGCGTGTGTGTTTGCTTGTGACAGTGTGAGTGTGTGTTTGCTTGTGACAGTGTGAATGTGTGTTTGCTCATGACAGTGTGAGTGTGTGTTTGCTTGTGACAGTGTGCGTGTGTGTTTGCTTGTGACAGTGTGAGTGTGTGTTTGCTTGTGACAGTGTGAGTGTGTGTTTGCTTGTGACAGTGTGAGTGTGTGTTTGCTTGTGACAGTGTGAGTGTGTGTTTGCTTGTGACAGTGTGATTGTGTGTTTGCTTGTGACAGTGTGAGTGTGTGTTTGCTTGTGACAGTGTGAGTGTGTGTTTGCTTGTGACAGTGTGAGTGTGTGTTTGCGTGTGACAGTGTGAGTGTGTCCATGGGAGGTTCTACACCATTTGAGGATGCTCTCATCTCGTGTGCCACAATGAATCAATAGTTTCCTGTTGTGTTTCGTTAGGTTCCCCTCGCATCTATTTATACTTTATGCAAATGTTTTGGGGAAAATGACGTTGTATGCAAACCTGCAATGCAATTTCATGTTGATCCGACGACAGGTCTTATGAACTGAAGTCAAAGAGAAAACATTAACATTTGCATGGAGGTTAGGCCTAACATTGATCTTGTATATATATTGCCTAGCCTAAGATGTCTTGGGAGGGTGTAAGATAAGCCGTTTCTCATTTCTCTGTATCAGAATTTAGTCGGCTGGTTAATATTTTGTTATTAAGCTAATATTTACATTGTTATGACTCTTGCCTCATGAGGTATTGAGTTCGTTACAGCCAATGAATGCTTGTCTTAATTTCTCAACCAGAAATTTCTGTTTTCGACTATATCATAGGCTATACGTTGGAGGTTTCTGGCTTCCGAAACTGCGCTTCCTCCTTTTCGGCTTGTTGAATGTGCTGCCTGGCTTCGGCAGGTGCATGGTTTCTTTGCCGCTATTCTTTTTGTCCCATTAACAGCAGTCGTAGCCTACTGAGAACGGACTTTTTCATCTATTTAAAATAACCAGGCAAACTTGATCTTGTGTGTGTGTGTGTTGAGTGTGGTAGGCTACGTCCACAGAAACTTTGCATTGATAACATCTTTGCTTCCGGATCGGTTTTATTACGGCTGTGCGTCTATGCCCTATAATGCAAGTTAACTCTTACTTCCTTGTACAAACGAATAGAGGAACTGACCATCTTTCGACTGACCGGGACTTTTAGAAATACGAACGGTTAAAGTAAAACTTTGTCAAACTCAAAACGATAAAAGCATGAACTAATTCAGTTAAGGGGCTCATTTGCTGCAATCAACTAGGATTGTTAACATTTTGGGGTAAGTCTCATTACTTAAATTCCGTTGTTTCTTTGTGGGTGTGGAAATAACTTAGGTGACAAGGGGGAAATCCGCTTTTGTTAGAATTACAATGACAATGAAGAGAGGGGGTTATACTACAAAAAATTATAATTGTTTGGTTCTGGTCTCCGTATATATACATCATGCAGTGATCAGCCTACCTACATCAATCTTGCTCTTGCTCTACCCACGCTGTTCTAATTGGTCCTCCTCCCATTAGATAAGATTAGCTCTAACTTCACAAGAAGACAAAACAGTTAGTCTAAACCAATGAATAGGCCATAGGCTACACCAATTTGTTTTTGTTTTCTAACTCAGAAAACCTGATAGATCGTTCTTAAATTAAAACAAGCATAATAGCTCCAGTTAGCTTCCACAAGCATGACATACCTAGTAACAAAATGCTCAACAGATTGTTTGCTTGTCAATATGTGTGTGTCCCACCAACTTTGCTGTACTTTAGTAGGTTCAGTACTGGGAAACTAGAATGTGATGCTACCCTAAGGGAATGCACCTGCTTAGAGCATTCCTTAGGGACACCAAACAGTGGGGTTAGTTAATACTTCACTCAGGTGGTCGGTTCCAGCTTCCCTGCTCCTGCTGCTCATTTGCAATGTAAAACCACCAAGCCGAACGGATGAAACATTATTTATGCCCCTCCCATTACACAGACTGTATAAAACAACTCATTTTCCCATGGACACACCACATGCTCACACACACAGAACAGAACATAAGGTATTCTATACAGTTTCAACCCAAATCTCCACTCCCAGCTATACCAATGTGGCAGACACACCTGGGTCACTTTTACCTCAGAGGTTGGGCTTTTTTTGGTCTCATGATACTAGGTAACCGAATCATACACGTCCCAACTACAGGCTCTCATTCTCTTTCTAGTTCTCATTCTTTATTTGTCTCTCTTTTTATACTTTTTTGTTGTTGTTCCACCCTGTCACACTCTTCCAGTGACCCTCCCCCCCCCCACCCCCCCCTGAAAGTGGAGAGATGGCGCTGGGGCGTGGTCAGAAAGGGGAGATGACCGAGTACAAGAAGAGCCTGATCAAAAGGGACCTGGAGATGGGCATCGTCATGACCGTGTTCCGTCAGAAAGCTGAGCGCCTGACGCTGCAGGTCATCATGGAGACTCGCCAGGTGGCCTGGACCCGGACCGCAGACAAGACCGACGGAGTCTGTGAGTCCGATTTTGTTTGGTCATTATTCTTTAGAGGGACCACAAATCGTTCTGTAGAGGCAGCCCTTCATAATAATCTGTCCTGTTCACCTAGTGGACCTGTCTGAGATCAGAGAGATTCATAATAATCTGTCCTGTGGACCTGTCTGAGATCAGAGAGATTCATAATAATCTGTCCTGTTCACCTAGTGGACCTGTCTAAAATCAGAGAGATTCATAATAATCTGTCCTGTGCACCTAGTGGACCTGTCTGAGATCAGAGAGATTCATAATAATCTGTCCTGTGCACCTAGTGGACCTGTCTGAGATCAGAGAGATTCATAATAATCTGTCCTGTTCACCTAGTGGACCTGTCTAAAATCAGAGAGATTCATAATAATCTGTCCTGTGCACCTAGTGGACTTGTCTGAGATCAGAGAGATTCATAATAATCTGTCCTGTTCACCTAGTGGACCTGTCTAAAATCAGAGAGATTCATAATAATCTGTCCTCTGCACCTAGTGGACCTGTCTGAGATCAGAGAGATTCGTCCAGGGAGGAACTCCAAGGACTTTGAGCGCTTCAAAGATGGCAAAGACAAACACGAGGAAAACAGCTGCTTTACCATCTTCTATGGATCTCAGTTTCTCCTGAACACTTTAAGCCTTGGGGGTGAGTGTGTGTGTGTACCTGTGCGAGTCTTTGTGTGGAAATCAGTACTTTGTAGTTCAAGTTTAACACAGTTATCCTGATAAATGTTTTAGCATGTTCAACTGTGTGTGTGTGTGTTGTTCGGCAGTGGATTCAGTGGAGGATGCCGAGAAATGGCTGACAGGGCTAGAGTTACTGAGACAGGAAACACTGGTGGCTTCCACACCAGACATCTTAGAGAGGTACTCGCACCACCACCACCTCCGCCACCACCACCACCTCCATACTTAGACACTGACCACTCACTCTGTGTCGTTTTGATTCCAGCTGGTTGAGAAAACAGATGTATTCTATCAACCAGACCAAAAAAAACAGGTAACATCTCCACACTGACGTCTTCTGAACCAATCTCTATGTAGCTGTATATTTATTGTGAAAAATACATTTACTTTGTTAAATTATACCACAGTATGTATTTATATTATATATTTATAACATTACAATTAAACTGGATGTCTGACACTCTTTCAATACTATTGCATTATTTCACTGATCTCAGTTACTTCCTCAAATACTACCTTAAATACTACCTTAAATACTGCCTCAAATCCTGCCAATCAAGAAAGAGAGAGATCCTCCACCACCTAAACTGTTTCCTGATCCAAATCCAGCCCTTCTCATACAGTCTTTTATGACGCCTCTTGACTTTATTTCTCTCCTCCAATTCCTTGTTCTCTCTATGCATGTGCTCTGCTTAGTGTCACCCTGAAGGAGTTGAAATCTTTACTGCCACAGCTCAACTACAAGGTTCCCGGGTCTCGCTTTCTCAAGGAGAAGTTCACGGTACTCATCCTTTTCATCATCCTCATCCTCGTATAAACAGTCCTGCGTGGCTCAGTCACTGGACGGTTATAACACTGTAGGTTAGTGTGCTGTGTACGTTATTTAAAAAACCCAGATACAACAACAGAAATGTTTCTTATTGTTTTCACAGGAAATAGGAACCAGGAAAGATGTATTGGACTTTGAGCAGCTTCATAAATTCTACAATATTCTAATGTTTGAACAGAGAGAGGTTTGTATAATCCTGTCCTAATAACTTTGATTATATTTATAATTTTCCTTTTCCTCTTCTCTGAGCACAGTTTGCTATATAATAATAATTTCAGCACTTTCAGCTATAACTCTCTTGCAGGACTAACAGCATGCTCTGTGAGACAAGTTGTTAATTTTTCAACTTTAGAACATTTGATGCTGTGATTTGGTCTTTGAACACGTTCAACGATGTGCCACAACAACTAACTGTCCGTCGTTGCTAATGTGTTTTGTTTTGATGTGTTCTTTTAGATTCTTGACGAGTTCAAAAAGGAGTCATGTGCTTTCATTTTGCGGTGAGTGTCTTGCAACAAAAACCTTTTGCTACATTCCCAAGATATTGCTTTCAATGGATATTCAGTACTGAAGCCCCATTCCAGTTTAGTGTGGTCATGTGACTTGTTGTGTCCATCTGTAGAAACACAGACAAGTATGATTCTGGGGCAGTGACCCTTCAGGACTTTCAGAGGTTCCTACAGTACCAGCAGCGGGTGAGAAACCAGACACACCTGTAACACACCTGCACTAGTCACCTGACACACCTGCACTAGTCACCTGACACACCTGCACTAGTCACCTGACACACCTGCAGTAGTCGCCTGACGATAGTTGTTGCAGGAAAAGAGACCTCTCTTTATGTCTCTCTTACTGTCTCCCATTCTCTCTCTTCCCCCCCCCCATCTCTTCTCTCCAGGAGTCTTGGGCCAATGACATCAACCAGGTCAGAGATCTGATGACCACCTTTATAGATGACAACATGAGGAAGACCAACGACCCTGAATTCACTTGCAGCGAGGTGTGTGTGTGTTTGTGGCTCACGGTCGTAGTGTCGTGACTTTGTTCTCCCAACTCAGTCTCGCTCGCTCTTTCCCTCTCTCTCTCGTAGTTCTTGCAGTTCCTCTTCTCCAAGGAGAACTCTATTTGGGATGATAAGTTCTCAGAGGTGTGCAACCTGGACATGAACAACCCGTTGTCCCACTACTGGATCAACTCCTCACACAACACGTCAGTATACGGACACACACACACACACACACACACACACACACACAACTGAATTCTTGCCGATTAATGTAGACTTAGAAATGGCTGAGACATATGAGGTTTGTTTCTAATTGTTATGACCTTTTTGGATGAGGTTTTCTGTGCTGTGGTGTCATTCCCTCCAGGTACCTAACTGGTGACCAGATCAGGAGCGAGTCGTCGACAGAAGCCTACGTGCGCTGCCTGCGTCTGGGATGTCGCTGTGTTGAGTGTTAGTACGCTGTCTACAGCACTTCACACGCACGGCATGTGTTTAAACACACACACAGACACAGTTTTTAAACCTGTCGACTCTCTTCCAGTGGACTGCTGGGAAGGTCCAGGAGAACCAATCATATACCACGGCTGGACCAGGACCACTAAGATTAAGTTTGAGGATGTCGTCAAAGCTATCAATGATCATGCCTTTGTGACATCGGAGTGAGTTAAACACACACACAAACAAACACACACGAACAACACACACTGAGTTATGGGAGGAAGACTGGTGAGCACCAATCTCGCTGTGGTCAGAGTGCTAAGAACCCGAATCGTCAGTTGAAAGTTTCCCCACCCCTGTTCCAGGTTTCCTTTGATCCTGTCCATCGAGGAGCACTGTTCCATCGAGCAGCAGAGGCAGATGGCACGCATCTTCAGGGACGTGTTCCAGGACAAGCTGCTGATCGAGCCTGTGGAGCACATGGCCGAACAGCTGCCCTCGCCCACGCAGCTCAAAGGCAAGATCATACTCAAGGTAAGGGGGGGGGGTGGTGTGCGGGGGGCCGGGGGGGGGGTGCTGGTTGGATATGGTGGTCATGGCGGAATAACAGAAGGTTTCAGTTTAAAGGAGGTATGTGTCGTGAGTCATTGTTTCATCTCCTACAGATGTGTGTGTGTGTGTGTGTTCCGGTTGTATCCGCTTGTTTCTGCAGCACAAGAAGCTGACTGTTGATGGCGGCTTTGCCAGGAAGGACTTCAGGAAGGGGGAGAAGCAGGGAGATCTGGACATCTGGGATCCTGTGGACCAGGTAGACCTTTATTCACAACCCATCCATCTTATCCATCCATACACTGGTCCGTCTGTCAGAAGGTGCCATTAAGATTGACTGAATGTCATTGTTTCCCTGCAGCGTTGGTACAACCACTACTGTGTGATCTCTGACGATAAGCTGTACTATGCTGAGGAGGACGAGGATGAGGATGAATCTACGAAGGTAAATCAAGAAGAACAGCGTGGCCACATCCGCACTACACGAAACGACCCTCGTCATTTCCGACGATCCTCATTCCGAACCCGTCCCTCTCCCTGTCCATTTGACCCGCCCCCTCACGTCCCCAACCCCACCTAGTCCCCACAGCATCTCTCCGAGCCCTGGTTCCATGGCCGCATGCCTGGGGGCAGGCAGACGGCGGAGCCGCTGCTCCAGGAGTTCTGCGCTGAGTCAGGGGGGGCGAGATGGTACCTTCCTGGTCAGAGGGAGTGACACCTTCGCCTCTGACTTCACTCTCTCCTTCTGGTAGGCCGCCACTCTTCTCTCATCCTCGTCCACCGTTTCCCCACCACCCCCATCCAGCGACATTGTTTTAGTCGGTTCAAATGGATTCTCCCAGTGCTGGAAGTAAACGTTTATCCAAACTCAAAGTCTTCTGTCATCTTCGTATTTAAGAGGACACGGATGAGATTCGTTTGTGTGTGGCCGTGTGACTACATGCAAATATGTTTCACTTTAATGTAAAGTGACCAAAACTGTCTCCAAAACGAAACCTCATGGAACGCCTTTAGTAACGGCCATAATGCTAGACTGAATTCCCTTGTGCAGAGTCCACACTGAGTTCCACCTGTGCGTGTGTTTGGCGGCGTGCAGGCGCAGTGGGCGGGTCCAGCACTGTCGTCTTCGTTCCGGAACAGAAGGTGGACACACGTACTACTACCTGACGGATAACCTTCACTTCCCGAGTGTCTACGCTCTCGTGCAGCACTACCGAGAAAACCCCCTCCGCTGCCACGACTTCGAGCTGCGCCTCACGGACGCCGTGCCCCCGCCTAACCCCCACCTGCAGGAGCTGTAAGACACACACATCATCGCACACAGGAATATGCTATAACCCAAGTACTAGCTCATATACACTCCTCCCCTCTCTCGCGTTAGAACACTCCTCCCTCCCTCCCTCCCTCCCTCCCTCCCTCCCTCCCTCCCTCCCTCCCCTCCCTCCCTCCCTCCCTCCCTCCCTCCCTCCCTCCCTCCCTTCCCTTCTCTCATTCCTGGTGTTGGCTCTTCCAGATGGTTCTACAGCAACCTGAGCAGAGGTGAGGCGGAGGACTACCTGATGAGGATCCCCCGAGACGGAGCCTTCCTCATCAGACAGAGAGAGGAGGGAGACTCCTACGCCATCACGTTCAGGTACTGAACCCGACCCAACACCACAGCGGGGTCAGATGGCTGAGCGGGTTAGGGAGTCGGGCTATTAATCGGAAGGTTGTTGGTTCGATTCCTGGCTGTGTCAAATTATGTTTTGTCCTCGGGCAAGGCACTTCACTCTACTTGCCTCGGGGAGAATGTTCCCTGTATTTAATGTAAGTCGCTCTGGATAAGAGCGTCTGCTAAATGTAATGTAATGCTCATGTCGTGTGCTTCCGTTTGTGTCGTGCACTCATGGCGTGACCTCAGAGGGGACGGGAAGGTCAAACACTGTCGGATCCAGAGGGATGGTTGTATGTATGTTCTGGGTACAACCACCGAGTTCGAGAGCCTAGTCGAACTGGTCAACTACTTCCGTAAGAAGCCCCTGTATCGCAAGATCAAACTACGCTACCCTGTCACTCCTGACCTCGTCAGGCGCTTCAGTTTGGTGAGACGCACTCTCTCGCACACTATTGGACATTTCTTCTGTGTCGGCAGCAT
Source organism: Mallotus villosus (assembly GCA_903064625.1). NCBI lineage: Eukaryota > Metazoa > Chordata > Actinopteri > Osmeriformes > Salangidae > Mallotus > Mallotus villosus. The sequence goes on along the minus strand of CAEFZP010002310.1, from coordinate 87,469 downwards.
CGCTGACTCTATATCTCCGTAGGAAAAAGACTGCGCGTCCTTGTATGACATGAAGACCTACGTTGAGCCCAATGAAATTGAACCGTCACTGGTGAGTCAGCAGCCTGCAGCCTCCAGGCTCTGTGTATCTGCCGAGGTTCCAGCTCCCAGTCTGTGTACCAGCCTTAGTGTGCGCATGTTGTCTCTGTAGGGTAGTGACACACAGGCTTATGTGCGTATATCTCCTTTAGACATCAGTAAAGCCATCCACTCCATGACTCGCGTACGTGTATCTGTTGGTCTCGTGATGTACACATGTCCTTCCTCAGCCTCAGAGCACTGTCAAGGCCTTGTATGACTACCGAGCGATGAGACCTGACGAGCTCGTCTTCTGCAAGGGAGCTCTGATCCATAACGTGTCGAAAGACAATGACGGATGGTGAGTCAGGACAAACACACACACACACGCATACACACACACACACACACATACATACACACACACAGACACACAGACACACACATACATACACACACACACACAAACTTTCTTTAGTTTGAGATTCAAGTCTGTGTTCCCCCCGGCAGGTGGAAAGGGGACTATGGTGGGAAGTTGCAGCTGTTTTTTCCTGCCAACTATGTAGAGGAAGTAAGCAACAACGTGAAGACGGAGCCTAAAGACCAGGTTAGAGCTTACTGCTCCTGCACACCACACGCTCGATCCAGGAAGTCAGTCAAACTCTGCTAAAGATGTGATGTTGGTGTTTGTCAGGATTTGGAGGACAATCCCCTAGGGGATATGTGTAAGAGTGTGGTGGACATCTCCAAGTGCAACATCAGTAAGTATCTCTGGGTTTACTTAGAGAATGCACGTCGAATCGACCTCTGACATACTACACTGTATTCAAGAGGTTAAAGATGTGGTCATTTCTGCTTCCCTAAGTTGTTTTTATCTCCCTCACAACTCTTGTTTTCTGTATTTCTATTTCTCCTTTTTTCTCCTTTTTGTTCACACTCCCTTTCTCTTTCTCACTCTCTCTTTCTCTCTCTCTCTCTCTTTCTCACTCTCTCTCTCTCTCTCTCGCTGACATCCCTTTTTCTACATTTTCAGTTCGCTCTGCAAAGAACGGTAAAGTCCACGTACTGACGCTTCAAACGAAGGATCAGGATGGGGTGCACTTTGACCTGGCAGCCGACACTCCAGAGGAGCTGTTTGAGTGGTACCTGGTGGCTTGGGACATCACTCAGAGAGAACAGAACAAGCAGTTCCAGGAGCAAGAAGAGGCCAGTACCGACACAGTCGCATCAGTAGAACAAACTCAACAGCAGAGATTCAGAACAATGAATACAACTTAGTAGGCGTAGAGACATTTCTAGGGCAGAGGCGCTCAGTAGGATCACAAGGAAAAGGTTGTATAGACTCAACAGTAATGGTGCATTTAACTTGGTAGTCGAAACGCACACGTTTCAGTGAGCTAATGAGGGGAGACGTTGTATTGTTAGAAAATGTAACTTGGTAGTAGAAACATGGTGGGATTAGAATAATAAACTCAACTAAATACTTGATAGAACACGTAGAACCAACTTAGTAGTAGAAACATAGTTGTATAAGTTGAACTGACTCAGCAGTAGAGATTGAGGGTTCTCGTAGTACAGTAAGGTGCCTACTGTAAGTCACACAAGGAGAAACCCCTAAGCTAGTTTTAAACTACAGCCAGATGTTTGACTGAGTTATATTATTCTCAAAGTTATCATTTTGTTGATGTTCTGTACAACAGATCAGGAAACAGGTGGAGGTGGAGAAGAAAGCAGAGGTTGCTATGGAGATGTCTGACCTGGTGGTGTACTGTCAGCCTCGTAGCAAGGATAAGGAACGCTTCGGTATGACCTATGACCCCCACCCAACACAAACACACCGCAAACTTTGTTACATACATTTACATACGCTTGTTTACAAGTACTGTATTCCAATGACCACTGTTGTCATAATCTGTCTAACGTCTGTATCGCAACAAGCTGTAGATTCGTCATTCCCTTGTTTTTGATTCTGCCGTTGCTCTCCTCAGCAAACTACTGCTACAAAGAGGTCCGCTCCTTTGTCGAGAACAAGACGCCATCCAGGAGTCGGACTTCGGACTTCTTGTGTTACAACAGAAAGGCGTTAAGTCGCATCTACCCCAAGGGACAGCGTGTGGACTCCTCTAACTATGACCCTTACCCTCTCTGGGCCATGGGCTGCCACATGCTGGCCCTCAACTTCCAGACTGCAGGTACATTTTGTACATTTTACATTTTGTACTCTGTACTCATTTACTCTTTATTCAAACAGAGGTTTCGTCTGTTGAGATCTTAGCATCCTGTACTGAGTGTTTTCTAACTTTAATTTGTCTGATATTTTGAAACGTGTGGTCAGATAAGTACACTCAGCTCAACAGCGCCCTCTTCAGTCTGAACGGCCGTACGGGCTACGTCCTGCAGCCTGAGATGATGCGCGCTGACACCTACGATCCTCAGCTGGAGAAGAAGAAAGTCAAGTTCAGCATCACTGTCAAGGTACAGCTCCTAATGACCCTCCCTCCACCACTCTTCATCTACAGAACCTCCACCAAAAAAGTCATTTTAAATAGCATGTTCAGCCAGCTCTGTTTCTGACTATGGTGGACCTTTGTGACATCAGTCCCTTGTCCATGTCTATGAAAATCCTTTGTTTTGATTGGTTGAATGTTAAAGACGGTGCCGCCCCTTTGCAGGTGATAGCAGCTCGACACCTTCCCAAGCCCGGCCGCAGCATCGCTAGCCCCTTTGTTGAGATCGAGCTGTGTGGACACACGGAGGACAGCAAGTTCAAGACCGTCGTTTACCGTGAGGAGAGGGGGGAAGAGGAGGGAGGGAGAGGGGGAAAGAGGAGGGAGGGAGAGGGGGAGAGTGGGAAAGAGGGAGGGAGGGAGAGGGGGAAAGAGGAGGGAGGGAGAGGGGGAGAGTGGGAAAGGGGGGGGAGGGAGAGGGGGAAAGAGGAGGGACGGGAGAGGGGGAGGGGGAAAGAGGAGAAAGGGAGGGGGAAAGAGGAGAAAGGGAGGGGGAGGGGCATCTTTTTTTCATCATTCGAAATGTACTGTTTGAATTAGCCCACCACATTTACAATACATTGGACATGTCAGTCTGTTTTACTACATGTGTGTAGTAATGGTTTGTGTGATGGTGTGATGGCTCCCAGGGGATAACGGTCTGAACCCAGTGTGGAAAGCCCCAGCAGAGCCTGTCATCTTTACTGTGTATGAGCCAGAGCTCACCTTCCTACGCTTTGTGGTCAACGAGGAAGACATGTTCTCAGACCCCAACTTCCTGGCCCAGGCTACATTTCCTGTCAAAGGCATTCGCTCAGGTAAAGTTGCTGCACACACACAGGTCGGCAAGCAAAGCATATTCACCTTATGCCTTGATACACTTGAATACTTTTATCCTTGTAGCAACAAACTGTCTTGGGATCTCCATGTAGGTTACCGTTCAGTTCCTCTAAAGAACGGATTCAACGAGACTATTGAGCTGGCCTCACTCCTGGTCTACATTGACGTGCAACAAGTAGAGGTAACAACACACACACATACACTTTAAAGGGGTGTTTTCGGAAGTAATGAGTTCTGATTTTGAGCTTGTGGCTTTTTTTTCTCTGTCTGTCCATTAGAAAGCAGAAGAGGAACTGTATTCATCTTCTAGCCAATTGCGAAGGAGGCAGGCAGAGCTGAACAACGAGCTCTTCCTGTATGACACGCACACCAACATCCAACGCTCCGCCCCCCGTGATGACCTCATGAGGGAGTTCAGCACCAATGAACAACAACTGATGAAGATTCAAGACACCTGCAAACAGAAGTAGGACTCAACGTGTATAACATAGTGACCTATGCACTTTTGTAAAACTTTTGGAATTCGCTTTGGATAAAAGCGTCTGCTAAATGCGTAAATGTAACGTGTGTTTCTACTGGCTGTTTATATGTTTCACTCTGTTGTATTTTTCTTATGCTAGCGTATAAAATCGTAGGCCCCCGTGTAGAACCGCCACTGTGAGGATTTATTAACAATGTGTTATTGTGGACTTCATCTATTGTGTTTCAGGATTAAAGAGAAGAAAATCAACAACAGCAAGTTTTATTCCTGAGAGAATCTCCCTGCTAGACCCCCTGAGGGACAAGATGTGTTCAGATATTCAAATAGCATTTTATTATAACCTGTACTTGCATCATTTATATCTCTTTGCATGTTGTGTTTTGGAGCTGGTCAATAGTGTGACAAACAGATGTTTGTGTTGCTCTTATAATTTTGTTGAAATATTTACTTGCAATATTCGTCTGTACAATTTTTATAAATACTCAATAAAGCCAAAGTTGTGACTACATTGTGTGTGCTGCTTTGATTAAATTAGATTAGTTGAATTTTCCCTAAAGAATATTGTTTTATATAGGCTATGTTTTGAAAAGATTTGTATTTTTTACGAAGGATGTTGGGTGGGTTCCTGGGAAGGTATTCGACCCTGGGGGGTAGATGATATGGGGGGGTACATGATTATGTTATGTCCTCTGTACTGTCCTGTCTGCAGTGTTGAATGTAGCTGTTTTCAAGCTCTTGGTGCAGAACACATTCCCCTCGGGGGAATAAAGGTTTTCATTCACCCATCATTCCAAAGAACTACCATTTGAGAGTGAGTTACATTGCTGTAATAGGGCACAATATGAATCTAATTTCGGATACAATAATGAATACCAATTGAATGTGTAGCCTAACCTTTGCGCACCACCATCCAACTTAGCATTGAACACGGATAAACTAGGTTGCACAATACTGAATTCTGTAAACTCTGAATAGGAAACACAACAAACCAGAACACAGACTACCGGTCTACAGAGTGTATCATGAAATGTTCGAGGTATTAGCTACAACCCAGCCTAATGTTTCGAGTGGCTAACCACTATATGGAACGCTGATTTAGTCAAAATTAAATAAATAAATAGATCTGTAAATAAATATAAATACATAAATATGGCTATGAAATTACAGATCTATTTATTTATTTAATTTGGACTAAATTGGCGTTCAATAAACCACAACACGTAGGCCAACTGACCGACAGTGTAGGATGTGAAAATGTAGGAGTGATGCTTTTCGGAAGGTGATGCAAAACAAAAATATGTAGGTAGGCTACATAGCCTATTGGAAGTGCAGGTTGTTAATAAATTGTATATTCTATTCATTGTCGTTCCAGCGAATTTTTACGTTTCATGTTTTAAGTTAAAATTTCCAGTTGTTTTTTTTACGTGTTGTACGTGACATTTCAAGCTGCTGACATGTTGCCTTTTAGCAGGAATCTGACTCCATTCAAGAGCAGTTGATGTTGAACACGTTCCCTGCGCTTTGGGCCAATCACAATCATGTCTGTGGACTGTTGTGTTATTTGATTGGTTAACAACGCCATTACGCTTTAAATCCAGGAAGTATAAATGTTAATGACAAGCCTTGTAAGACTAAAAGAAAGGTTCTCCCTAGGTAAGCTATAACATTTTTCTTTAATTGTCATATCGTGTTTTTAGGGATATGGTATTGTTTGTATACCACTAAGTAAATAATTCAAAATTATTACCCTTTTGTGTTGTTATAGCTAGCTATTAGCTTGTTTTCCTATGTAGTTGGCTAGGCTACCTCAGTGACAGTGTCAGTCTGGGGAATTAAATGGTCTACTATTGACAGAACAGTTTGCATTCAAACTAGTTAGCTGTATGACTTATTTAGACTAATTCAGTCGTGTGCAATACTGCAAAATGTGTTATCGATCCGATTCCAAGTACAAACAGTGCCAGTATTGCCAATAACAATACCGATACTCTTTACTCAGAAAAGCAGCTTATCTCCTTTGTGTAGGGCAGGGGTTCCCTGGTCCTCGGGCCACTCTGCTCTGCATGTTTTAGCCCGAGGACCAGGATTGGGAACCCCCGGTGTAGGGGAAAGCAATGCCTCATAATTTATGAAGTGAATGCATCATCAATATGCACATTTGAATTTTCATGATCATTGAATGATTTTGTGATTTTTCCGTTAATTAGTTGATCATGATCATAATGAAACACAGGACGAAGAGTTTTGTCAAAAATACTGTTAGTATAGTGTGTTGCTGGGTCATGGGACTGCACTGCACGTGCAGACAGTTTGTGCCGAATTCACTCTTCCTGCTGTAATCTAGCCCCCCTGCTCGCGAACGCGTTGCTTTCTGCATCGAGTGTAGACTATTCGTCTATACATTCGTTTATACAAATTATACGCCCTTATCGCCCCACGTCTTATATTTGAAAGTGCATTAAGTTCATCATCTCGCTAACGAGCAGGGGTGTTAAATTTCGGCAGGGAGTGTGAATTTGGCACAACACTGCCAACAACTCACAACATAGTGGGGGGAGGGGCACACTAGAGAGCTTGAGGAGAAGAGAGAGGAGCGATATTTGCACAACCAGTATGATGTAAAGGGAGTTGTGTACGTAAGCATCATCAATACTGATCCCACTAACCGATATGCTGCAGGCTGCCATTCTGCACAGCCCGAGGCATGGGGAACACCGACAGTGTCGTGGTGCAGCAGCGATTGGCCCGCTTCCCCCTGGAGGAGCGGCCTGTCGTCGAGGGCGTGTTCGAGAAGCTCCAGAAGGGCTCCAGGTCTGCCGCAGCCGGGAAAACAAACACGTTTCTCGAGCTGGACACCTTAAAGGTTGTGATGGTGCACAACTCACACTGTAGATCATATCTTTGTCTCCCATTTCATCGTTTTTGTTGTTGTTGAATTTGGTCAAATAGAAGTGTATTACACATTAGGACAGGAGGAGTTAAAGTACCTGTCCTGTCTCGCAGCATGCCATGGCAGATGTGGCCTCGGAGCAGATGGTGCGGCGCGTCTACTCTGCGATGGCCAGCATGGACACGGGGGCGCCAGCAGGGGGCGGCGTGGAGACTGGGCGTGGCAGCGGAGGCAGGGGTGAGCCACGGGCAGCTGCTCGTCTTCCTGGCGGACGTCCTGCGAGGCACGGCCGAGGAGCGGGCGCCCATCGTCATGGTGATGGCGGGGGGGGTCCGAGGCTGGCGTTGCCACGTGTGACCAGGTGTCAGAGGTGAGCGTGGCATTCCTTTACTCTCTTCGCACACCCATGTTTCCTCTTAAGTGTCGACTCTCTGGTCGTCGTCTACTGACGTCTGGACCTGTCCTACTGTAGTTCCTGCAGGACCTGGTGACTGCTGTGGTGCAGATTGTGACCCGTAGGGGGCGCCTGAGGGGCTGGGAGCCGGACCATATGGGAGACTGTTCCCTGGGGGTTAAACTCCTGGCTGAGCAGATGTGCTCTGAACTGAAACCCTCAGGTTAGTGGAACCCCTCTCCACACACATCCCGTATCGAACCCTTTCGGATTTGAACAGGCATGACGTCGGCGCCTCAGCGCACAGGGTCGATTTGGGTTTTATGAACCCTTCTCATCACGTGCACCCTCCCCCCCCCATCCCCACCTCATCAGATGGCGTCTGTAACGTGTCCGTCCTGGAAGACTGGATCTTCCACGTGAGCCAGGTGGCCGTGTACCTGGACCTGCTCATCTCCGAGGGCCTGGGCGTGACCCTGTCCTCCCAGCCTCCCCCGCCCCTCCTCCCCCCCTGCCAGGTGGCCCCCTGGGGGAAGCTGCGCTGCCTGTTGGACCTGCCCTCCCTCATGTTCCTGACCCCCCAGCTGCCTGAAGGGCCGAGCTGCCCGTGGAGGCTGCTGTTCTCCACACAGCTGCACGGAGAGAGCTTCTCCCGGGTGGTGGGCAACTGCCAGCACAAGGGCCCCAGCCTGCTGCTGGTCAGGGACACCAAGGGCCACGTGTTCGGGGGCTTCGCCTCTCACTCCTGGGACGTCAAGCCGCAGTTCCAGGGTAAGGACCCCACGGTGACGCTGGTGGATCTTCTGTGTGGATCGGTGATGCTTTTCATGGTTTGAATCCCTGTTCGGCTGTGTTTTCTCTACAGGAGACTCCAGGTGCTTCCTTTTCTCAGTGTTCCCAAGTCTAAGGGTGTACACCTGTACAGGATATAATGATCACTACATGTACCTTAACCAGGGACAGCAGACCATGCCCAACGGACTGGTAAGGCTCGTCCACTTCCCGAACGCAACCCCTTTGATTTCACTGGATGTCTGATATAAAGCGGTATTGCGCTCTCTCTCTCTCTCTCTCTCTCTCTCTCTCTCTCTCTCTCTCTCTCCTCTCTCTCCCCCTCAAGGGTATGGGTGGGCAGCACGGGTACTTTGGTCTGTGGCTGGACAGCGATTTTGGGCGGGGCCACAGCCGCGCGAAGCCTCGCTGCACCACGTATGGCAGCCCCCAGCTCTCGGGGGAGGAAGACTTCATCCTGGACCACCTGGAGGTCTGGGCAGTGGGCAAGCCCCCCCAGGACCCAGACCAGGAGGTCAGTAGCACGTGTGGTGGGCCTGGCCTTCTGCATGGGGAGGAGGGGGGTGTGGTGGGCCTGGCCTTTCGCATGGGGGGGGGAGGGGGTGTGTGGTGGGCCTGGCCTTCCGCATGGGGGGGAGGGGGGGAGGGTGACGGCGATTCCCGTTGACGCAAAACGAATCGAAGTTGTGCTTGTTTGTCAAGTCAGATGTATTGCCCAAGCAGCAGCAATGTGGTGTGTGTGCTCTAAGATGAGGGAGGGGAGGGGTTGGGTTTCTAAGGCAGTGGTTCTCAACCCTGGTCCTCAAGGACCCCCTGTCCTGCACGTTTTAGATGTTTCCCCGCTCCAACACACCTGATTCAAATGAATGGTCGTTAACAGGCTTCCGCATAACTAGATAACAACCCCATTCATTTGAATCAGGTGTGTTGGAGCAGGGAAACATCTCAAACGTGCAGGACAGGGGGGGGTACTTGAGAACCACTGTTGCAGAGCTCCATACTGACTCTGGGCTGTTGTTTCATGTTGAGCAGAAGAGGAGCATCCTGGATGTGGATCCCGAGGCCCAGGCCATGATGGAGATCGCAGGGAAGACCATGCACAGCCAGGGCCTACGGGAGCCTGAAGACCTGAGCTAGAGAACACTGGGTCTGGGCCCCGACGCCTACTATTATTTATTGTGTTTAACTTGTGTTTGTGTCTACTGAAGTGTTATTTCTCTCTGTGTGTATTGATTTGATGGCTTTAATACAATAAAACTTGAATTATGTTACCTTGGTGTGTTGTGCTGTGCTCAGATAGACTTGACATCAAGTTAGTACTGAAAGTTATTACGATTTTATATTCGTGCTCAAGGGAATGTGTATGTTAGTATGCCTCGCTGTATTGAATCGAGAGGTTTGGTCGGTTGAGATCTTGGTTGCTGACTGGCATTTGTCTGATCTTTTAAACGTGTGGATAAGTAAACGGTTCAACAGCGCTCTCCTCAGTCTGAACGGCGTCATGCAGCCTGAGGTGATGTGTGCTGACAGCTACATCCACCACTTCATCTACAGAACCTCCACCCAAAGTCTCTCAATCTGTTCATGGCCGACCCTTGACATCAGTATGTTATAAGTAATAATCAGAGCCAAACGTGTAGCTTGTTTAGATGTATGTCCTTGTCTTTTAACCAATGGGTCATGGGGTATGAATAAGTTGGAAGTGACACCTCAGAATACCCTGGTATAGTAACACCAGTGTCCCTTCGTAGACAGTGAGCTGTGTGTAGACGGGGAGGTCTCGGAACAGACCACTTTTAACCGTGGAGGACGGGGAAAGACATGAAGAATCAGGTGGGGTCAGATGGCTGAGTGGTTAGGGAATCGGGCTTTTAATCAGAAGGTTGCCGGTTTGATTCCCGGCCGTGAAATTACGTTGTGTCCTTGCGCAAGGCACTTCACCCTACTTGCTGTACTTACTGTAAGTTGCTCTGGATAAGAGCGTCAGCTAAATGACTAAATGCTTTGTGGTCAACGAGGAAGACATGTTCTCAGACCCCAACTTCCTGGCTCGGGCTTTATTTCCTGTCAAAGGCATTCGCTCGGGTAAAGTTGCTGCACACACACAGGTCTGCAAGCAAAGCATATTGGTCATGGGTGTCCTCCTAGAGAATAGTTTAATTGAGATTACCGTTACTTAGCTTGCCTGCATCAAACATGTGGCAGAGGTGACAGTGACACAAATAGAGGCAGACAGTGTTTCCTGTTTGACACCCACATAAACTTGCAATCAGATAGTTAGAGACACAGGCTTAGTAAAACACAGTTTGGAGTATGGAGTTCAGTGGTGATAATAATGTGAGTTTGTTGACTTCATGTGTTGTGTTACAGTACTAAAGATCAGGAAATCCAACAGCTAGTTTGAGAGAATCTCAAGCCAGCCAGACCCACGGAGGGTCTAGGTGTGGGACAAGCTCTTGGCATTTTATGAACTGTACTTACAATGTTTTTGTTTATTTGCTGTTTTTGTTGTGTTTTGTGGCCAGTAAATAGTGTTGCAGACAGTTGACTGCAGCTTTAATAATTCTGTTTAAGCATTTAATAATAATATTTTTCGGTGAAATGTTAATACATAGTAATTGTACTCATTAACGTTTGTGACTACACAAGGTGTAGCCTACTAATCGATCTGAATTCTCTTCCTCGACTGCAAAGAATACAAACTCTTATTTGAAACATATTCACAGACAGTTTATTTTTGATTGAAATTATTTCACATCATAGTTGTTATTTTTCCTGTTGAACTTCTCGTATTTGATGACAACAGTCACAGAGCAGCGGCAGCAGCGGTTCTCCCGGCACGGAGAAGCAGATCGCGCGACAGGAGAGAAAAAAAACGACGGCGACGGCCCTCTTCTGCCCTGCCAAAAAATGACTACAAGGAATTGTGGGAAACAGGAGTTTTTTTTCCCTAGTCATCCTGTCCATGACTGACTGCCAGAAAGGGGCGCCAGAGCACAGGACGCCCTTTTCGTTATGACGATTAAGACTTAAGCGCAGTCACAATTAAAATGATAGAAACCTTTACTAATTCAGAAGAAAGTGTTCAGAACAGCTCGTCCCATCAACTCAGGGGGAAAGGGGAGACAGAGAAAGCGGGGACAGGGAGATGAGGCCAAATCAAACCGAAGCATTGCACATGGAGCTCCACAGGATTTTACAAATAGATGAGTCATTTTCTTTTTTTTAATAACAATCACGTGTCCTCTACAGTAATAAAAAAAAACGATCCCATCTCTTACCTCCACACCTCCCCACGATCCATAACAAAGCCCTAACCCCTGAGCCTTAGTAACATGGTACTGGTTATAATTCTGCTTCCTGATAGGCTGAGACCTAAATCACTCACACCTGTCAGCCATGTAAGCTCGGAGCTGCAGGCTAGCGATAGGCTAGGAGCTGCAGGCTAGCGATAGGGCTAGGATTTGCTTTAAGGACACACATTCTCTCTCAGAAGATATACATGTAGAAATGAAATGTTAAACCGAGAGGGACATCAGATTCCTTCCATTTGGATGTGTCAGCTTGATACCTATCTGTGACACACCCCGACCTAGCTGTGACTCTGACACACTTAACACCTGTCTCTCTGACACCCCCAGGCCTGCGCCGTAAGGGGTGGGGCGCACAGTCTTCAGAAAGCTAGTGATCCAACCCCTTTTAATGTATTTTTCAATCTTTAAAAATAATTAAGTTACCAAATAAAAACAATAGCTGATTCCAGCGACATGTACATGCAAACGATGACAACAAAGTAAAACTAACCAACAGGCAACAAATTCTTGATTAAAGTGATACAAAATTGAAAGAGTTGAAAAAAATAACCAATAATTAAAAGACTTGAACCACTGAAAACATACTTAATAATGACAAGTTAGATTACAGTGCACTTTGTGTGAAAAGAATTAAACCATTGTACTGATAATGACCACACGCTCACATCCTGAGGACAACCCCCCCCACCCCCCTTGACCACACACACACACACACACACACACACACACACACACACACACACACACACACACACACACACACACACACACACACACACAACAGGAAAGCCCAGAAAATAACTGAGGGAGGAGTAGAGAAAAGGGATATAGACTTAAAGAAGGAGGAAAAGACTTGTATATACATTACACAGGTTCCTAGACCAGGTCCACAGTGCCACTAACCATCCTGGCACAATAAAACATAGCATAGATACCACTACCCCTCCCCCAGACAGGTCCTAGACAACCCCAGCCCCCCCCCTCCCCCAGGCAGGTCCTAGCCTACCCCAGCCCCCCCCTCCCCCAGGCAGGTCCTAGCCATCCCCAGCCTCCCCCAGGCAGGTCCTAGCCTACCCCAGCCTCCCCCAGGCAGGTCCTAGCCTACCCCAGCCTCCCCCAGGCAGGTCCTAGCCATCCCCAGCCTCCCCCTCCCCCAGGATGGGTCCTAGCCAATCCCAGCCTCTCCCTCCCCCAGGACGTGTTCTAGCCAATCCCAGCCTCTCCCTCCCCCAGGCAGGTCCTAGCCAATCCCAGCCTCTCCCTCCCCCAGGACGTGTTCTAGCCAATCCCAGCCTCTCCCTCCCCCAGGATGGGTCCTAGCCAATCCCAGCCTCTCCCTCCCCCAGGACGTGTTCTAGCCAATCCCAGCCTCTCCCTCCCCCAGGACGTGTTCTAGCCAACCCCAGCCCAGCCCTCTGGGTCCAGCTCGACCAAACAGAACGTGGGATCAATCAGGACAAAACACAACAGGGAAAAAAAAGAAGAGTCAAAAGAAAAAAAGGATTGAAAAGGGCCGTCAACGAACCAGTATGTCTGTTTTCCTAAGTGTGTGTGTGACTGTGTGTGTGTGTGTGTGTGCGTGTGAGCAAGACAAGGTATCAATGGGAACCAGAATAAGCAGAGGGCTATCTCACACCCTGACGCTGAGAAAGCACATCCCTCCGTCACAGCAAATCTACCCCAACACTCCTCCACTGTTGATCCACGTAAACATGTTCATAGAGTGAGTCGTCTTGATTTGGAAGCAGACCTGGTGTCATCCACCATTAGCAGGGCCCTGTCCCCAGCAGGACATGAGGTCACATCACATAAACCTTCACAGTCTCCATCTCTCACGAGCTGGACCCCACGGAGCCCCAGGACCCAAACCAAAGGGGTTCCACAAACCCACCATTTTGTTGGGCAAATGTTACCTCTGGAACCCCACATGTTAAGTTTCTCCCCTCAACCAGCTGGTGGAACGGTCCCATGGCATGCAAGGACACCCGGCTTTAAAATGTCTTATGGAGAAGGAGCTCTGATTGGATGGCCTGCTCACCAGACCCTCTGCATCACCAATGTGTATCCATGGTTACAGTGTCCCATCACTGGGGCTAAGTGTACACATTAGAATGTTAAGGTGGGGTTGTTGCAGTGGCAACTTGTCTAGAAGGGGCAGTTTCTTCAGAAGGTTGTGGAAGAGTTATAAATAGATGGTAGTCCCAGACTATCCACTGCACTGCACAAGCAGTCTGTTAAATATGGGGTAATTATGTACACTGAAAACACGAACACAAAAGTCAAATTGTTTTTCTAAATCACTGGTGGTTTCCGATCAGAGCGACACTCCTGTAATGTTTGCTTTTCAAAACGTCATCAGGGAAATACACACACACACATTCATGTATATACGTATATATCTTCTATATAAACACACAGTATATGAAAGCAGAGATGTCTGGAAAAATATGTTCATTCAAGTTGATTAAAAAGTTGATTATTTTGAGAGTGAGCACATCGTATGAGGAACAGGCACAGTCTGGCAACCTCTCTCTAAACCTGAGGTCGCATCCGTCACCAACGAAGGACTTAACTGACCCAGGGTCTGAACCTGGCAACCCAAAAACTAACACGAGCTTTGAACACGTCGTCTAGAGTGCTGCGTTTGGACCAACTACAGGCAATATCAAAAGAGAACTGGAATGTGACGCATGGTTCATCCAGCCTTCACCAGAACAGGGTACAACAGCTCTTAGTAGATGGACTAAGAGAGGGAGGGAGGGAGGGAGGGAGGGAGGGAGAGCGAGAGGGAGGGAGCAGAGGGAGACAGTGTTTCGTGTTATTTAGGCGAGAGAGGAGGGGGCAGGTCGATCCTCTCCATTTGTTCTGTCAGCTAAGAGGCGTGGACAGAAACTGCTACCACTTATGAGAGAAGAAGAGAGAGGAGGAGTGAGAAAGGCAGGAGGCAGACGGACAGACAGACGGACGGACAGACAGACAGACAGACGGACAGACAGACAGACAGACAGACAGGAGGGTCTTTATGTCACAGGAGAGTGGATCCTGGCACCTGATGATGTCACTATAAAGGTCCTTGTGTTACGGGGGGGCCCGGTAAGAGATCCTTTGTCTAAATGATTATGATGTCACTCGAAAGATGATTCTATCAGGACGTGATGTCACTAGAGAGGACGTGACGTCACTGGGCAGGTCCTGGCGTTTCTTCGGGGGAAAGGCCCCTCAGAAGCTGAGTGGTTAATGATGTCCAAGTCACGTGTTCTGATGATATGAGGCGATCCTCACATGTCTGATGACGTCATAGTTCCCGTGGTGCCGGTGTCCTCGCGAGTGCGGTCACATGATCACCAGGCCTCCGTGTAGCGGACGTCCACCTCCTTCAGGTTGGGCAGTTTAGCCTGCAGGAGAGAAGAAGGGATGGAAACGAGGAGAGAGAAGGGGGGGGTGGAGACAAGAGTGGAGGGGACGGGACACAGAGAAGGTTAGAAAGCAAAGATAGCACAGGAGCAGTGCATGTGTTGAACAGAGGGTGTGGTTGAGAGTGTGTCCCCTCCGCTAGCAGGGTAGAGATGATGTGAAGCGGGGCCTGGTGGTGTGTGTGTGTGTGTGTGTGTGTGTGTGTGTGGTGTGTGGTGTCAGCCTGCTCCTCCTACCTTCAGGTCTTCATAGGTGTCGGCCGTCAGCTTGGTGCTGTTCATGTTCAGACTACACAGGCTCTTCATGGCTGAGGACACAGAACACAGAGTGAGCGTGTGTGTGTGGGTGGGCACTCTGTCACAGCTGTGTGTGTGTGTGTGTGTGTGCGTGTGGGTGGGGGGCCTGGTCATGTGTGTGTGTGTGTGTGTGTGTGTGTGAGCACTCTGTCACAGCTGTGTGTGTGTGTGCAGATATTGTGTGTGTGTGTGAGCACTCTGTCAAATGCTGTGTAGTGTGTGCGTGTGTGTGTGTGTGTGGGTGAGCACTGTGTCACAGCTGTGTGGTGTGTGTGTGTGTGTGTGTGTGTGTGGCATCTGTCACGTGTGTGTGTGTGCAGATGTATGTGTGTGTGTGTCTGTATGCAAATGCTGTGTGTGTGTGCGGTCTAGATGTAGCTGTGATGTGTAAGCAAATGTTGAGGGGTGTGTGGTGTGTGTGTGTGTGTGTGTGTGTGTGTGGGGGTGGGGGTGAGGGGCTTCATCTTACAGCTCAGGGCCAGCAGGCCTGCGTCGGTCACAGGAGTCTCACACAGATTCAACACCTGTAGACAGGCCAGGTGTTCTGACAGCAACCGCAGTCCAGCGTCTCCAAACTAGCACACACACGCACACACACACACACACACACGGACAGAAACAGGAGGTGTCAATCAACACGCCTGCTGTATGTGAGGGCATGTCTGTACGGGCCGTGTGTGGGGCTGTGTGTGTGTGTGTACCTGTGTGGACCAGAGGTTGAGCTGTTTGAGAGAGGGGAGCTTGATGAGCTGCTCCGCACAGGCACTGGTGACGTTGGTGAAGGCCAGACTCAGGTTCTCCAGGTTCCCAAAGGAACCGGAACTAAGCAGCCTGGCTAGGTCAGCGTCCTGGGGCTGAGTTACAAACCTGTACTGCATCCATTTCCGTTGTACTAGGCTTTGACAGGGGACAGGAGTGACGGGTTAAAGAGCAGAACCTTACCGTGGATTTGGAGGGCAGAGTGAGACGGGTAGGACCTCCTTTTCTTTGCTAAGAGAGAGACAGACAGGAAGAGGAACAGAGAGAGGGAGGATGAGAGACAGAAAGGCAGAGGAACAGAGAGAGAGAGAGAAGGAGAGAGAGACAGAGAGAAGGAGAGAGACAGGCAGGAAGAGGAACAGAAAGAGAGAGAGACAAAGAGAGACGTAGACAGAAAGATGGGCGTGAGAGCAATTCCTGCAGTTCCTCATCTGGACACCAGGTGGCGTCAGGCAGCGGGACCATTTGTCAAATTCACTTCGATTTCCGTTTGTGTGCCAGATGTGAGCGCGTGTTGTGGAGCCAGTGTGTGTTAAGAGTGTGCCGCGGTGTACGTGTGTGTGAGCGCGTGACATACCAGCTCTTTGAGCTCTCTCTGCCGGTCGCAGAGCTGCTCGTACATGCGCAGGCCCACCAGGGTGCTCTCCAGCGTGGAGATGATCTGGAGCTGAGTGTCCTTGTTGTCTATGATGTTATACTCCAGCATCAGGCACAGGATCTACAACACACACACACATACACGCCGATGTTGGGGGTGACCTCTGCTTTCAACAAATTGGCCGCGTCCTCAAATTGCGTGTCGTGAACAGGCGCGCGAGCGCACGCACACACACACACACACCTCCACCATGGTCTGGTTGCCGCGGAGAGCCAGAAGCATACAGGGACCGAGCTTGTTCTCGGCCAGGGAGAGAAGGAACTTCTTCGTCTTGTAACAGGACCCCATTAAGATGTGCACCTGTCCGAGAGCAAGGGAGAGAGGGAGAGAGACGGCTTCAATGTTCTGTTATTTGCAGATAGGACCTGTGGAGAGAACAAGGGAATGAGAAGGAGAGGTGGCTGGAGGGAGGGGCTGAAGGGGACACACTGGGGTCGACCTACCATACTGGCAAACAGTTCCCCGTCATCATCACAAGCCACACCCCCTGGACTGTACAACTGGAACCAGCCGTCCTTCCCAGAACGCACACTGAGCAGACAGGAGTGGACCTGGAACGCACACACACACACACACACACACACACACACACACACACACACACACACAACAAGCACACACACACAAGGGCGTGTTAATCATAAGTCGTCATCGAAATAACTGTGAAATACTGTACGTCACAACACCCACAAGTGCACACACACACACACACACCCACCACACACACCCCACCCACACACACACACACACACACACACACACACACGCACACACACCCTTACCTCCTGTCTCGGATCCTCTGCAAACCGGTGAATGACATATTTGAGCTCCCTGTCGAGACAGACAGATATTACTACTGAAAGTGTCGTAATACATCACAACTGGCTGACTAGAGTTGCACAGGGGCGGACATTTGAATTTTCTATGCAAAATGTTGTTTATAAAAGTGTTCCAATGTCACGAATTTGTCATTAGATAAAAGATTTCAATAGAGGTTTCCTACAGACTTTATTCTAACAGTAAAAAGGTAATTTAAGGGTGGAAAATAACGTCACGTTTCAACAGAATTCCCCATGACTTTCCACACGGTCCCTAAACCTCCGGACATCTCCAGAAGTGTGGAGCGCTCGGAGTGATTAGATAATGGGTCCACGAGGGGTACTTACTTTGTAAACTTGGAATGAGCAAGGCCCCTGGGGGGAGGAGAGGGAAAGAGAGGTGGTTAGTGTCAATGAGAACCCTCTTTGTGCTCCGGCGACACACAGCATCTCCGTGTGCGCGTGCGTGTGCGTGTGTCATTAGCCGTGAGACCGGCACGTAGGGAGTGTTGTTCTTCTTAATGACTCTGCTGTCTGTGTTCGGGCGGCGTGCGCAGGTGAGCTCCAGGTGAGCTCCAGGTGAGCTCTCGACGAGACAACAGGTGCTCTCCACAGGCAGCGACTAATGAGGGGCCGAACGCCGCAGCCAATTACAACGCAGCCCCCAGAGCCCCCCTATCCTCCCGCTAAGGCCCCTGGGTAGAGGACCCACGTCAAACCCCCGCCCCACCCCCCCAAGGTCTTCTCCCAGGTCTCAGTGTGTGTGTGTGTGCGCGAGCATGTGTGTGTGTGTGTGTGTGTGTGTGTGTGTGTGTGTACTCACTCTTTGGGGAAGGGAATGGGCTGCAGCAGGCTGGCTAGAGCTGGTCTCCAGTCATCATAGTCAGACCTGGGGGACAGACACACACACACACACAAGGTTGACGACAAACACAGGCAGACAAGGGGGACGGAAGGAGCTGGTCGTGCCGTGACGGAGGATGTCAGCTCCGGTTCGTGTTTCCACACGCACGCACACACACATGCACACACACACACACACACCCACACGCAACCACACACACACACACACATCCACACACACACACACCCACACCCACAAGCGCACACACACACACACACACATCCACACACACACACACACACACACCCACAAGCGCACACACACACACACATCCACACACACCCACACCCCACAAGCCACACACACACACACACACACACACACACACATCGCACACACCCACACATCCACACACACACACCCACAAGCGCACACACACACACACACACATCCACACACACACACACCCACACCCACAAGCGCACACGCACACCACACACACATCCACACACACACACACACAGGAGTCGGCGGAGACACTTACAGCATCTTGAGGATGAGGGCGAAGCAGCCGAGCACGCGGTCGGCCTGGGCGGGCAGCAGGATGGAGAGGGTGTTGAGGGCGGGGCTAACCAGCAGGCAGTCGATCAGGTTGGGCTCGCCGTCGCCCCCCGCTGGGGCCTTCCGGCGCACGTTGGCCTGGTTGTTGCTGCGCTCCAGCTCCACCAGGATCTCGCTGGAGTTGACGATGGAGGGCGGGGGGGAGAGGGGCAGCGTGGGGGCGGGGGAGACGGTGCCCGGCGCGGGGGGGGCGAGGGGGAGGATGGCGGGGGGAGGAGGGGCGGGACGGGGGGTCGGGGCGCAGGAGGCGGAGGGGCAGCGGGGGCTTGCGGTCGTTCTGCTGCTGGCAGCCGTTACGGATCTCCTTCAGGCTGGGGGAGTTGTCTCGGCTGGGGGGGGGGCGGGAGACAGAGAGAGTCAGACAGGGGATTGTGTACATATGCATGTTTGAGTATCGCTGTGTGTGTATGTGTGTGTGTATGTGTGTGTATGTGTGTGTCTGTGTGCGGCTCACCTGTTGATGTAGTCCTCGTAGCAGGAGTAGATGGCTGCCAGACACACTGCCACCAGGTTGGGCAGGACGCGCGGGTGAGGGCACTGCCCCAGTGGGACCGTGCATGCTGGGGAGCACACACACAGTGTTTACATGCTTATTTCAACCTTATTTGAACCTTATAAAATGACGTGAATGACAGCTGCTGCGCTCCAGCTAAACACAGAGAGAGACACAAGGAGAGAGGCAGAGAGAGAGAGAGACACAGAGAGACACAAGGAGAGAGGCAGAGAGAGAGAGAGAGAGAGAGAGAGAGAGAGAGAGAGAGAGAGAGAGAGAGAGAGAGAGAGAGAGAGACAGAGAGACGGAGAGAGAGAGAGAGCAGAGAGAGACACAGAGAGACACAGAGAGACACAAGGAGAGATGCAGAGAGAGAGAGAGACAATGAGAGAAGCAGAGAGAGAGACGAGAGAGACACAAGGAGAGAGAAAGAGAGACAGAGACAGAGACAGAAAGACACAAGGAGAGAAGCAGAGAGAGAAAGATATGCAGAAAGGGAGACACAAAAAGAGACACAAAGAGAGATAGTTACACCAAGAAAGAGATACAGAGAGAGAGAGAGAGATAGAGACACAGAAAGAGAGAGAGAGAAACACAGAAAGAGAGAGAGAGAGAGAAACAGGGCAGAACAGGATACCTGTGAATGAACTTCTTCACCACCTCCATGCCGGCGTTGAGCTCATTCAGAGCCAAGATGTACTCCTGGGTGAAGAGACGCAGTCTGGGGCACTTCCCAAAGTCCTGTGTGGTGTGTGTGTGTGTGTGTGTGTGGGGGGGGGGTTGGACAACATGAGTTTAGACTGTCAAGACTC
>CAEFZP010002310.1:0-62500 GCA_903064625.1 Mallotus villosus | reverse complement strand
CTTCCTTCGGGTGTTCAGGAGGAGAGGAGCGAGCTTCGGCGGTGCTCCCTCCTCTCCACACCTCCACGTTTCCATAGAAACAAGGAGATGGAACAGAGAGAGGTGTTTTTTCTTTCGCTCTTTACGTTGTTGTTGTTTTCGGGGAGAGGCCGACGATAAAAGACGAGAGATGTTTGGATTTATCACAAACACGTGTGCCAATCCTCCATGTTTGAGAGAGGTGTGGATTCTGTTGGATTTAGCACAAACACGTGTGCCAATCCTCCATGTTTGAGAGAGGTGTTTGGATTTATCACAAACACGCGTGCCAATCCTCCATGTTTGAGAGAGGTGTACATTCTGTCAAAGACACACTCACACAACACACACACAGCTTGACAGCATATCTTTAGAAATCCCACAACATTACCGGCTATTAATTGCTTGATAATTAGCCACACAAGCTCATGTCCGTTACGCATCTTATCATACGGTACACTAATGACCTCCGAGATATTATTGGTGGATGATACTATTTGTTACTGTTTGTTCCAGATTCAGTTTACCTGTCCAGACAACATCCCACTTACCCAGTGTGTCCACTAACAGGGGAGTATATCCAATTCATTTTCAATGAAACCGGGCGTTCAATGAAACGCCCTACGCGAGCGTCAACGCCCGGTTTCATTGAAAATGAATGAGCGCCGCCCGCTCCCCTGTAGTGGACACGCAGAGTAAGTCTCTCTGGTTCATCGACACGACGACCGTGTCGAAAACACACACACACGACAACCTAAACACACTCAATATCACCGTTAGTTAGGGACCTGTGACTGAATATCATGGTCTGAACCTTTCAGTTCACGACAACTAAATAAAGAACAAGAAATCGAGTCGAACTGTTGCAGCTTTACAGTACAGCAATCCGTGACAAATGACAATAAAACAGAGTGTTCTTAACAGCGAGCTACTTCCCTGCCTGATAACCAGGCCTGCTTCCTCCTCTGAGAACAAGGAGGAACAGTGTGGGTTGTAAACCTAACAGGCCCTCCAGGAAGACCAATCAGCGAGTCCGAGTCAGAGCAAAGACCAACAATAACAACATCAACAATCATCTAGACTAAGGGGATGATGGCATGTTGTTCATTGGACAGGTGGTCACAGACTCCAGTATCCACTATACCAAGTTTCAGGGTAGGGTACTGGTCACGGTCAGGGGCTTCAACTTGTGTCACAACCCAGTGTGTCAGTCCTCAGCCTATAGGAGTTGTGCTTCGAGTAGGACCTTATGTGAAGGCTTGACCCAAGTGAAGAAGACATGTCAAACCATTAGAGGGTGGGAATCTTTTGGTACCTCACGCTTCGATTCGAATCGATTCTTGGGGTCATTAAAAACCCTTGATTCACGATTTGTTATAACATTTCGATTCAATAAATGCTTACATTTGATTCCAGTTTGGTGTTTAATGTTACTTGTTTCTATTTGACTGTGATAGGCAGTTAAGTGTTGAAAACAATCCCAATGCATTCAAACCTTGAAATGTATTGTTTACATTTTTTTAATTAGTGAATCGATATAAATCGCTAGAAGACTGAATCGCGATTCAAATGCGGATCGATTCCCCCCCCCCACCCCTACAAACCATGCAAAGACAACCAATAGAAGCCAGCCTGCATAAGGATCCTACCGTCACCGTCTAGCTAACCCAGGCTAGCACTTCAGCTCCCTGGGCCTAGCCCCCCCACCACAGAACAGCTTTCACAGCCCAAGTGTAGCTCACCCTGGCTCCTTTTCTCCATCCATTCCTTTTTTCTCTCGCAACCCCCGCGGGGTTTAAAAGTGCCTGTGTCATGTTATTGTTGGCACCTGTTTTACATAGAGAACAGCCTATAGCACAGCTCACCCACAGTGGCTCATTCAAATGGACCACAATCACAATACACTCCCTCCCACAGTGCTGTCACATTTGTGTATAAGACGCAGATAAGTCCCAGATCCATCTCTGATCAAGTCCAAAGTGCAGCAGCGTTTTATGGTTACTGCGAATCCCATTAGAGCAGTCAGGTGGTTGTGAGCCTAACCCTAGCTCACACCCCACAGCCTGGCCAGCTACATCCAGCCCTCACACCCCACACCCTGGCCAGCTACATCCAGCCCTCACACCCCACAGCCTGGCCAGCTACATCCAGCCCTCACACCCCACACCCTGGCCAGCTACATCCAGCCCTCACACCCCACAGCCTGGCCTGCTACATCCAGCCCTCACACCCCACAGCCTGCCCAGCTACATCCAGCCCTCACACCCCACAGCCTGGCCAGCTACATCCAGCCCTCACACCCCACAGCCTGGCCAGCTACATCCAGCCCTCACACCCCACAGCCTGGCCAGCTACATCCAGCCCTCACACCCCACAGCCTGGCCAGCTACATCCAGCCCTCACACCCCACAGCCTGTCCAGCCCTCACACCTCACACCCTGGCCAGCTACATCCAGCCCTCACACCCCACAGCCTGGCCAGCACATCCAGCCCTCACACCCCACAGCCTGGCCAGCTACATCCAGCCCTCACACCCCACAGCCTGGCCAGCTACATCCAGCCCTCACACCCCACAGCCTGGCCAGCTACATCCAGCCCTCACACCCCACAGCCTGGCCAGCTACATCCAGCCCTCACACCCCACAGCCTGGCCAGCTACATCCAGCCCTCACACCCCACAGCCTGGCCTGCTACATCCAGCCCTCACACCCCACAGCCTGGCCAGCTACATCCAGCCCTCACACCCTGCAAAATGGCAGGGCCAGCACAAAGTCTTCCGCCCAAACACAAGAGAACAAAATTACTTGTTGTTCTGTAGCCTGATAGAGAAGGCCAAGTGAAGGAAGAGAGTCTTGTCTCTGGCTGAGGTTATATAAGACTCGGACAAGAGAGAGAGGGAACTAGCCTGAATTCCAGACAATATTTCCAATCTTGCCTAAATGGGAGCATTGTTCCAAAAACAGGAGGAGGATCCTCTTTTAAAATATGAACACGAATCTGGAGGTCTGCCAAGAGACACTGGGGCTTTGTGTGTGTGTCGGTGTGTGTGTGTGTGTGTGTGTGTGTGTACGGGTGTTTTGTGTCTGTGCATGTGTTAAGTTGTTTTTGTGTGTATGTGTGGAAGGTTGTTGTTGTGTGTGTGTGTGTGTGTGTGAATGGGTATGGTTTAGTGGATGTATGTGTACGCATCATGATCGCTGCTTAGTGAATTGATCATATGCAATGCCATCAGAGCAGCGTAGCCGCGACGACAGTGAGGGGCTTTCCCGTCAAAACGTTTGTTTGAAAAGAGTTATTATTTGGACACAGATATGTGCTGTCTGCTCTTGTGAGAAATATATGGTGCCAGTGACCAGCGAGACTCAAACTTGACCTATGGGAACCACTTGGTTTAGAAAAAAACATGCCGCATGTCTAGGAGCTTTGAAGTGTGCTGACTACCTTGTCCCTGTCTAGCACATCTACATTTCATTTGAGTATGTTGCTGACTGGCAGGCATCTCTCTTTGGAGAGGTGTCTTGTTAGACAAACACTGTCACCGAGGGTTGTCTGTGCTGGCACAGACAGGTTGTGTAGTAGAGTGGGTGCATGTGAAAAAAGACACTGCCACACATGATCGGACAACCTGCAATCTGATGCAACATAAGAGCTTGTTGTGACGTACAAACAACAATGCAGTTGTCAACAATGTAGACACCAGATCACTTGAACAGACAACAAATAACTTCGATCCCTGTTTCTAAGGAGGGCGTAACACAGGAAGTAGTTGAGATGGGCCTGTGTTACGCAAATGATGATGTAGGTCAGCTTAGAAGCTTTACAGCGCACTGGGTCTGACTCACCTCATATCACTCGCCAAGATCTAGACCTGCCTAGCTCATCTTTCTACAATGAGGCAACACTGCAGACACACACACACACACACGCATGCAGTGTATCTTGTTGCCTAAGTGTACAAGCTCATACCTGGTTTTCAGGAAATGCCCCATGGAAACTTAAATGTGTGTGAGAGCACAAAAAAACATAAATAAAGACTGTATAGTTACAGAACATTTACATTACGTATAAGTCAACATTCTTTACATTTCTGAATTGGCCTCCAGGCTTGAGCCTGTGACTCTGACACACTCCTGTCACCTCAACACCTCTTCTGTAAGCACAGAGACTACAGCTGTGACTGAACACAGAGACTACAGCTGTGACTGAGCACAGAGACTACAGCTATGACTGAACACAGAGACTACAGCTGTGACTGAACACAGAGACTACAGCTGTGACTGAACACAGAGACTACAGCTGTGATTGAGCACAGAGACTACTGCTGTGACTGAGCACAGAGACTACAGCTGTGACCGAGCACAGAGACTACAGCTGTGACTGAACACAGATACTAGAGCTGTGACTGAACACAGATACTAGAGCTGTGACTGAACACAGAGACCACAGCTGTGACTGAACACAGAGACCACAGCTGTGACTGAACACAGATATTACAGCTGTGACTGAGCACAGAGACTACTGTGACGGAGCAGAGAGACTACAGCTGTGACTGAGCACAGAGACTACAGCTGTGACTGAACACAGAGACTACAGCTGTGACTGAGCACAGAGACTACTGTGACGGAGCAGAGAGACTACAGCTGTGACTGAACACAGATACTAGAGCTGTGACTGAACACAGAGACTACAGCTGTGACTGAACACAGAGACTACAGCTGTGACTGAGCACAGAGACTACACCTGTGATTGAGCACAGAGACTACTGTGACGGAGGAGAGAGACTACAGCTGTGACTGAACACAGATACTAGAGCTGTGACTGAGCACAGAGACTACTGTGACGGAGCAGAGAGACTACAGCTGTGACTGAACACAGATACTAGAGCTGTGACTGAACACAGAGACTACAGCTGTGACTGAACACAGAGACTACAGCTGTGACTGAGCACAGAGACTACACCTGTGATTGAGCACAGAGACTACTGTGACGGAGCACAGAGACTACAGCTGTGAGAGAACCCCTTCCTGAGACCATTAGCTCCAGTCAACTATGTTTCCATTAGTCCTGGTCTGTTGCCCTCTGGGTGCCAGCTGACGGACACAGACATGGCAAGCTGATCACAGGGACAAGTATTACCAGTGTTGTAGTGGCGGAGCCAGTTGTGTTAAAGGTGTTAGCATGAAAACACACAGTCATAAACAAAGTGTTGCTTTGTTTGATTCAGTAGAGTGCTTTATAAGTAGCAGCTGGACACCATTTGACAACTGTTCATTACCAACCGGGTTGAATTCTTTGAAGTTAGAAGCAGTAAGGAAGGCCAACCTGCAGCCATGATGTGTGGAGCTAATGACTGTGGGATCATTTTACTGTAACTGTCTGTCCTCTGAACTTTACAATTGGATTGAATACAAGATGGTGATCAACAACCTGTTAACTACCTTCTAACAACCCTCTTGAGAGATAAAGAGAAAGCGGGTGTGGGTAGAGAGAGAAGGAATGATAAAGGAGACATTCGAAACGAAACTAGAAAGAGAGAAAGAAAGAGCGGGGGAAGTGAGATTTAAAAAAAAGATAGAGAGTCAGTGAGAGTGAGAGACTATCAAACCATACAAGTCAATAAGAAACATGGGGCCAGCGTAGCACATGGTCTTCCTGACCTCTAACCTCTGGGCTGTGAAGCCACACAGACACCCTGCCCTCGTCCACGGTGCCACCTGTTGTAGGCTGTGTCCTCCTGAAGCTACAGGCCCTGGCCCGGCTGTGCCCTGGCCCGGCTGTGCCGCGGCGCACAGGGCTGTGACTGTGAGGGAACCACGCGGATACGAGGCATGGCATGTGTGTTTACACTGTAACACGGTCGCTTCAGAAGAGGCCTCCCTCCTTCTGGTGGTTAAATGTGTCCTTGTCTACATTCTACTGGTTGTGTTCATAGTAAGAAGAGATCCACCCGGTCAGACCTGGGACTGGAGACACATACTCTGCCGCAAAGTCATTTATGACATGACGCCCTGTGATAAGAACGGAATCGGTTCGTAGCAATATAACAGAGTATTGCTCTAAATGGGTGACACTTTTTCCTAACATTAGCAGCATGTGGCTCAAACATATCTTGTTCCCTTTGTCCTCCTGTACAAGAGGAAGGTTAGAACTGAGGAACCAGCATTGTGGTAGGAACCGCTGTTATTATGCATACTGATATTAAAGCCCAACAATCATATGTTTGTATTATTTAGGATAGTTGTTTTTGTTATAAAAACCATTCGAAATAAATTGATATCATTATGTGTGACTGTTGCAGAACTGAGTCTTATTTGTTTGTAATTCGGCCTTCTTATATGCTCTCTAGAACAATGCAAAACCACTTGAGACCATAATATACCATACCATGGTATATTATTGCCTAGGTCTACGACGTAATCTAGTCAGAACTGGGCCTGTTAACAGTAGCCCACAGGCAGCTCCGGGGAGTCCATCAGCAGCCGTAGTTGAACAGCTTTTACTACATTTACAGTTAGCTAGAGCAACAACAGAAAATGTCTTCCTCGTCGGCTCGGCTTGTCTTGAGAACATGATATACAGTATGTTGGTGCTAACGAAACAATGCTCAAAGAGAAGCAAGTAACCGGAGCTACACGTCGCCTTCCGTGTCGGCTTGTATGTGGCATATTCCTTCTACTGACATTTATTTTAACCGTTGAAACCGGCCAGTGTTTCAGATGAATAAATAGACAATGTAGAAAGCCAAACAAGAGTGTAGCAAACGCGAGGCCCCAGGACATCCGTTGAAGGCATGTGTAGGTGTAGGAGTGGCCGTGGAGGCAGGAAATCAAGCAACAATGTTACGATTATATTATCAGATGAGCAAATGGATATAACACAGTGAACCGATAGATTGCTACATTTCCCCACTTGCGTCAGTAGTCGGGACTGATCGGTGAAAACGACTGCCGCTGACGTCGAGAACATTAAATGACATTTAAACAGTTTTATACAGAATAGCCTCTTTCTGTCTGTTAAACAGCCCAGCAGTGTAACACTCACC
Source organism: Mallotus villosus (assembly GCA_903064625.1). Classification (NCBI taxonomy): domain Eukaryota; kingdom Metazoa; phylum Chordata; class Actinopteri; order Osmeriformes; family Salangidae; genus Mallotus; species Mallotus villosus. The sequence continues at coordinate 55,440 of CAEFZP010002310.1, read as the reverse complement.
GTCGCAGAAGCGAGACTGCTGTCTGTCAGAGTGAGGTGGTGCGGCTCCCATCTCCGTAAGAATTTCGAGGTTAGAATTTTGCTGAGGAAGGTCCGAGGGTGTTTAACCACACACACCTGGATGTCACCCTCCTGCAACAGTTTATATCGCATCCCGCTGCTGCAGTGGAGAAGGGTTCTCTTGCACGGCCCGGCTCCTAGCTTGTTGTTATTATTCCCCTCCGGCGCTGTCGGCCCAGACATCTCCTCGAGCAAAGGCTTGCTCTCCTCGGACTGATAGAACTGGTTGTTGTGTAGCTCATTCCCTCCGCCGCTGCTGTTGAAATCCATATCGAATAATAAGGAAAAAAATCAACAAGGGATAGAAATAGGCCTAGGTCTATTGACTAGTAGAATTGCACATAAAAAAGGGTTGGATCAAGCTGGGAAACGAGCTACCGCGATACGACCTCAATTGTTGAAATATGAGTGTTGCGGGTGAAATATAGACAAGGCGAAAAGACCGACAAACACGCCATTAAATAGTCTTGAGTGGGAGAATATGACGACCGAAATTTGAAATAACAATTGCAGTCAAGGCAAATGATCCACCATTTTCCGTACAATGCCCCATGAATTGTCTACACTGTCCGCGTTGCGCTCCTCCAGCGAGCTATTCAATATGTTATAGCCAGGGCCATGATATCCATTCTCCCAGCACCCGTCCAAATCGCGTAATCCACAGATTGAACACATAAAATACACACTCTGCATAGAAAACTACTAAAGCCAAAACCCTTGTCAGTTTTTCTCCGTGTTTTTGCTCAATAAAGGTTCATTGGCACGGTTCCTTTTTTCTGCCTTTTCCTCTATCTTCGTGAGAGAACCGAGCACATCTATAGAACCACTTGGATTGGTCACTTCTCGTTCATGTGATACCAAAGTGACGTCAATGGGGAGGCAAGCGGATGCGCGGTGCGTCTTTTCTCTTGACTGTCTGCCTACTGGAGCGATGAGGGCCGGGGAGGTGATTAGGTTCCCGTAATGTAAAATGAACATAAAGAACTCACAGCGCGAACGATCAACTCGATTGTTGTCGCCTCTTGTTACGTTCGATGAAAGACCTGCTAGATACACGACTCAATCAAACATGCCAACGAGAAGCCGCGCTGAGGAAGGATCCGAAAATGGACGAAGTAGCGAGCCTGTTTGCAACAGATAGGCAGCCGCGTACAGTAACAATGACTGGAAAGGAAATGAAGACCAGGTGGAGTCCTCCATAGCCTATACGCTAAGCGAAAAGTTACACTGGCCAAAAACGTCATTCGATTTTTACAGTCGATAGACTAGGTTGGAAACATTCAAAACTATTAATATCTGGAATGACGCTTGGTTTTATTCATTTGCGCTTATTGGAAACGAGGTCAATGTAACCAATACTATTTATTAGCCTATTACATAAACCCGTCTCAGGTTTTGAGGTAGGCCAACAGCATACAGGGTACAGATGATACTACCACACTAAGCACTATTCTGTACGTATTTATCTACTTAATTTAGTCCACTTAGGCTCCAAACTTTAATGCACGAACAATCATATTCAATGTTCAAGAATGCCCATGCAGGTCTGGCTCCACTTAACAAAGATGTCTCCCGCCCCACATGCAAACGTGATAGCATGACGTTGGGTCAGAGAATGAGTAATGGAGACTGTCACGACAGGTTTGTCTGAAGCAGTATTTCTCAACCCTGGTCCCTGGGGACCCACTGTCCGGCACGTTGTAGACAAGTGTTGAGAAACACGGTTTCGGTTTGTTATGACTGAGTGAACGATGATGAGTAATGGGGTTTATCAGAGTATCAGTGATTCAGGACAATTAGCTACTTTACAGTAACACAGGACGAAGTGACGCAGAGACAGGTTGTATGTCTATTCATAGCGGAGCATCATGCTCATGATTGCAGCACAGTAGGAGTTTTGCTATCTTGAATGCACCCCACACCCCCAGGTATAGATGTTGGGGGAGGGAGCATTAGATCATAGCCTCCAGGTCTTCCTTGTCTCCTGAGTGTGCAACAGTGTCAACAACAAGTTCATCAAAAACCACGTCTTCAGACTCCCAGTGGAAGTAAGCACATTCTCAGAAGTCTTTTTTCCATCCCGCCCACACCGCTTGTTGCACAACCTTGCCACAACATTAGGCCTACACACACTTACAGCAATTGTCGGAGATTATTAGCAGAGACAGTCGGAGATAATAAAAAAATAAATTTAAAAAAGCCATCACTGGACGAATCAGTTTGGGCACCAGATAACTGGTGGTATCAATTGCCTGGATGGTAACCAGGGTAGATCGGGCAAGGCTGACACAATCACGCGCAATTGTCTGTCCGGGCCATCCCCTTAAAGAGGCGAGTTTGAGTTGACGACTTTTGTGCTTTTGTCGGCACCTCGGTCAGCCTTGCTGTGTTTTGAGTGTGCTTTATAAATAAAATTTACTTACTTACTTACTACGACCTCTGGATATTTTTTTTCAGAACAAGAAAAGTAATTGATCTGGTTTTATAATCAGATATTTTTTGTGTAGTGAAATCTTCATGTTAATTAAACGGTATTTTTAAAACAGTCGGTTTTAGCGGTTTACAAATCAAATTCCCCTTACAGGACAATAAAGACTTGAACTTGAACCAGCTCTTGCTGACCAGCCCCAGCAGACTCCCAGGGCCTCTGGTCGAGTTACCATGAATGTCATGAGAGCAGCTTTAAGTAAATTAACTACATCCTGATTATCCTCAATAATCCTGTTGCGTTAATCCCACGCCTGCCCCTCACACACACACACACACAGATACAGACAAAACCACACATGTTTACACACACAAATCCAACCAGACACACACATACAATCATCATGACCTAATTATTTCAACACACATACCAATCATTTAGCACAAAAACAATGTCACATAGATGTAAGGTTTTGCATCACCTTTATTAAAATGATGTCCCATGGACATGGACAATCTCTGGCCACAATGGAAATCAAGATTGAAAAAACTAAAAAAGCATTAAAGGCTACATCTTTGAATGGTCAAACAGAGGTGTTTAATACGTATATTGATCCTGTGACTCAATACTCATAAATGATTTATCCCTATAGGGAAATTGAAATCCCAACCCCTCTAGAACCACCAGAGAACACCACACCTTGCTTACATCAGCCTCAGCGCCTGTAAAACCACCCAAAACCACCATGTCAATAATAAAGTGCATCAAATAAGATGACAGAGACGGTCATGATCCATAGCGTAACACAGGAGGATGTTACCTGGTGGTAACCCAGGCAACAGAGCGGAAAGGGTTTACAGTAGACCATCATGTGACACGGTGGAATGTGAAGTGTCCATGTAGCACTATGAGACTAGCATATTGATCGTGTTAACTGTGGCGTACGGCACACCACAGACTACAGAAGACCTGACTACAGTAGAGCGCGCTGGCGGAGAGGAGACAAGACACGAGTAGAGTTGTACTGGTTGAACCAGTCTGGTTCTTTATAATATCCTGGCAATGTTGGCTCCTTTGAATACACTACATGTGCTTGTGTACATTTGAGTGTATGTGTGTACGGCATCGATTTGATGAGTGTTTTGACGAGTCTCTGTGCCCGTGTGTGTCCATGTGTGCCCGTGTGTGCCCGTGTGTGTCCGTGTGAGGGGTATGTGTTGGACGTGGCTGTTTGTGTGTTTGAACATTTCTAAGACATGTTGGCTTGCAACCCTACAGTTCTGTCCCCTATAGCATGTGTGTTAGTGTGTGTGTGTGTTAGTGTGTGTGCGTGTGTGTTAATGTGTGTGTGTGTGTGTGTGTGCCGCCCCCTCCCCGGGTGAGGACGGACAGCAGCAGCTGTAACTCACAGAACAAACGGGGTCAACGGATGCCAAAAGCGTCCACTCTGACTGGAATGCCATGTCAAAGGGCACGAGATGCAAAATAAAATCAGCAATTTAGGAGCTCTACTATCAATAACTCTATTTGTGAAGTCCTGTGGCGCTGTTAGTGTGACTGGTAAGACACGCCCCCTAAAACACACACGTTAAACAGTAATCCTGTGTAACTGAACACATAAGGTTACAGTGTATTATTCCCCACCGAGGCGATGGACCAAAGCGAAAACAAAACGATAAAACAGTCAAATCCCTCCATTTGCCACACGACAATTAAAAAATGACGACACTTTAAAAAAAGGCAACCTATGGTTAGAAGGGAAGCTCTCATCCATCTTCTCCCACCTGAGCCTCTGTAGTAAGATCCCCATAGTAACCATCCCAAGCAGAGAGAGAGGATGAATGTGCTCTTGTGAACGCCCCAATCCCTAACCCATCCACTACACCCTAAGCACTGGTGAAACTCTCCCAAGCTCCCAGCTGTTAGCCATGTGCAAACATATGTTCCACTAGTGTATGGGCACAGGTCTTAAACCTTTTGGTTTGGGACGGGGCCAGGGAGTGTGCGAGTCTGGGTGTGTGTGCTAATGGTTGGTATTTGGAATGGGGAGGGTGAGTGGGCGGGGGCCTACACGTTGGGTATGCGGATCCTGAAAAGGCCTTGTTTGAGCTGCAGACGGAACAGACGACAGTTGGCGATGCGCAGGGCCGAGCAGGCCGTCTTGCAGAGGTCAGATGTCAACATGGGCTTGGTGCGGTGCCAGGTCCCCGAGCTGCGGCGGAACTCCCGTACGTAGTCGTAGCTCGTACCTGCATATGGACGACAGGAGATGTGCTCACACACACATCTAAAGTCTGGTAACGAGCGCACACACATGCAACTACAGCTCAGAAACACACACACTCGTTTTCGTGGCCTGAAAATTCTGTTCTGATCAAAATCCTGTTTCCCCCCCGCCTCAACCCAAAAACCATCCCCTAACTTCTAAACCCTGACCCCTTGTACACTAATCTAACCCTAACCCCCGTAGAAAAACTGCAGTTTAACTTGGGGGCCGAGAAAATGCTCATCAATCCCAATAGTTTCAAATGTTCCTTGTTCTATTCTTGAGTGGACTTGAGGGGAATGGTTAAACTGGGCTACGCACGCACGCACACACACGCACACACACACAGTGTAATGCCTCACCAGTGTCCAGGTCCCCCACCACATATATGCTGGCTCCGATAGCCACAGCTCCGTACACGAAGGAGGAGCTGGTTTGGACACACAGGTTCTGGTCGTCCAGATACATCCACCTGGCACACACACAAACAAACAAACGATGAGACCTATGCTCCTGTGTTTCTGTGTGTTGTGTGTATGAAGTCTTCCTCCTCCAGACCTTCTCATCTCGTCATGGTAGAACTCCGACTTGCAGGTGGTCATCTGGCTGTTCTCAGGGTTTTCGGAGTCCTTGCTCCGCACGCCCCCGAACACGTACAGCTCCTGGCCCACGCCGCACGCCACGGAGCCGAACCTAGCCAGGCGGGGGCAGCGCAAGGGGGCAGAGGTCATTGAAAGTAGACAGAACTGAAGCTTCTTCTGGTTCCATCCTGACCTAGGTCTGGTCACAGAGCAAGATCAGAAAAACACACACACACACACACACACCCTACTGCCTTCATCTACCACACACGCACCCTTTGGCTAATGAGGTCATTGTCTGTCATGTCTGAAATGAAGTGAAAATGAAAACGAAACCGCAAACCTTTTCTGAGAAGGCTTCGTCACACCACTTCAAATAAACTGACGGATGGTTTCTCTCACTACCCCATTCCTTCATCTGACACTACCGTGCGAAACTGTGCTGAGGTAGGCGAAAGCTCACACAGCTCATATAAACAAGAGCACCAGGGGCCTGTCTGGTCAGGGTCACTAAGCAACAGCCCCCCCCCCTCCCCAGTACCTCCTCTCCTTCAGGGGGCTGAGCCCGGTCCACTGCTGGGTCTTTGGGTCGTAACACTCCACTGAGTCGTACAGCTTCCCGTACGAGCCGCCGCCCATGGCATAGATCTTCTTATTCATGGAGGCATAGCAGCCGATCTAGGAGGGAGGGGGGGGTAGAGAGAGAGATAGGGAAAGAGACCATGGGGACAGAGAGTGAGAGAGGGAGACTGGGGACACACACTTTTTCTGACTTACATTTGTGTGTGTGTGTCCTACCTTTCGGACCATGGTCATGCTGGTCTGGGTGGTCCAGGTTTTGAAGTGGGGGTCAAACACCTCCATGGTCAGCAACTCTGTCTCCTCGTTCTCACCTCCGAGAACAAACACCAGGCCGTCCATCTCCACTATGCCAAAGTTCTGACGGGCCTGGACACACACACACACACACACACACACACAGTTACTAGCTCTGTCTCAGGAAACACTTCTATTGGGTACTGGCTGTCTTGAATAACTAGCACAACTGTGAAATACTGACCCCCCGTGGTCATTCTCAGAATTGTCATCCTGACCGTAACAGGTCACAACATGGCCGCTGAAATACTATCCTTCATATCATGAAGACAGCCAATCAGATCGACGTTATAAGTGTGAGCTCATCGGTTGCCGGGCTATCCCCCACTAATGCGTGCTTCTGTGTGTTGAGAGTGGTGGTTGGTCGGAGCTTATTGGCGAGGTGCACACCTGTTTCATTGGGGGGGTGGCGGTCCAAGTGTTGGACTCTGGGTCGTATCTCTCCCCACTGCTCAGCAGCGTCTTGGTCTCATCCATGCCCACCAATCACAAACAGGTAGCCATCTGATTGGACAAGAGGGACAGGAAGTTAAGCGCTGGATTGGTTACAAGGGATGAATGGAATAAATAACTTGCAGGGTTTGACCAAATAAGGCCAAAAGAGGAAAGAGTCGTCGACGTTTACAGGGTCGTGACCCCAGGCTCACCTGCGGTCACCGCCCCATGACCCGTCCGAGCGACGCTCATGGGCTCCAGGTCGATCCAGAGCTGCTTGTTGAGATCGTAGAGGGGGCACATGCAGCGTGTCGCAGCCGACGGCTTCCTGGTTCTGCACAGGAAGGAAGTGGCAAGCAGGAGGTGAGGCATGTGGTCTGCTCATCGCTCACTCAGCATGGACATCCTCAAAGTCATGTTCTACGTGACCGGTTCCCTCTCACCCATAACATCATCAAAACACTTATTCTCCCATATCACAATGCCCTATTTGTCACAAACCGAATTCAAAGTATTTTTTGCTTCAAGTCAGCCTGATCTCATATAGGCCTAATGCAACTTGCTCATTTATTTGGGTTTTCTTCATTCTCTCTGTCGTTTCACTCAAGTTGACTGTAGCCTACATAAATATATGCCTATAGCCTAATCTCTCACGTGCTGTGCCTATGACATCCTAATATATTGCCTGTGTAAACTCTGACATCCTGCTCCAGGCCCTCCCAGACTCACGTCCTGTCCTCCCCGCCCACGGTGACGATGCACTCGGAGTAGCCGCGGGGTTTGAAGGCAGCCAGCATCTCCTCTCCCTGCAGGGGAGCGCCCCCTAGAGGAGCTTGGCAGTACTCCCTCACCACCTCCCTCATCAGTGGCTCCCCCAAGGCCTGCTCCCTCAGGTAGGGCACGTCCAGACCCTGGACCCACACTGCTGACATCACTTCCTTCATGTGCACCTGGGGGGGAAGAGATAAGGGTTACTGGGTGGGCATACTAAGTGGTACTCGGGTTCTTAACCGGGCTTGAAATTGCATGTGGAAATTGCATGTGGTCGCATGTGCTCCCAAATGGTATCTAGGCAACCTCAAAATATATTTGGGAGCATTTGTGCAAGTGCAAATAATCGTTATGGTGCGACCTGTTATCATATATTTACAAAACACTTGCTAATTCGCCTACTGCACAGTAGGCCTACGTGTCGGCTATGAGCTGATGCAATGACCGGTCTACCATTCTATCCAACATCACATAACCAATTAAACTTCATCTTTACATTCTTAATAGGGGTGGGAATGTTTTGGTACCTCATGATTCGATTTGAATCGATTCTTGGGGGTCATGATTTGATTAAAAATCAATTCACGATTTTTCCACGATTTAATAAATAAATACAACAAACAAAAATCGATGTGAATCGCTAGTAGACTGAATCGATTTGTTCCCCCACCCCTAGTTCTTAACTTTAATGCAGATTTTAGATTCAAATTAGGCGTCAATCACTCAAAAGCCCAGCCCCAACCCCAGAACTAGCCCCAATCCCAGAACTAGCCCCAGTCCCCAACCCCAGAACTAGCCCCAACCCCTAATCCCTGAACTAGCCCCAGTCCCAACCCCAGAACTAGCCCCAACCCCAGAACTAGCCCCAGCCCCCCAGCCCCAACCCCAGAACTAGCCCCAACCCCAATCCCAGAACTAGCCCCAGTCCCAACCCCAGAACTAGCCCCAACCCCAATCCCCAGAACTAGCCCCAGCCCCAATCCCAGAACTAGCCCCAGCCCCAGAACTAGACCCAGCCCCCCAGCCCCAACCCCAGACTAGCCCCAGCCAGCCCCCCAGTCTCACCCTGCGGTCCTCCAGGTCGTGACCCAGCCAGCGCACCGCCGCCTCCAGCACGTGCTTCTCGCTGCCCACGTTGAGCTTCTCCATGGCCAGCACCTCGCACACGCGCTCCGGCGGCAGCTCCCGGTACTCGTCGGTGACGGCCACGTCTCGGAAGTGCGTCTGGAGGAAGTCGGTGGCGGAGTGGTAGACGTGGTGCAGGCAGTAGTGCAGGGAGAAGAGGCGGATGCCAATACAGTTGTCGGCGCAGATGCAGCCCTCCAGGAACTGGCAGCACAGAGACTTGAGGTCCGTGAGCAGGAGGAGGTCCGCGGCCTGGACCATGTCCTGGATGGTGTCCTCACTCAGGCTGATCTGTGTGTGGGGGTGGTGGGTAAAGGGTGAGACAGAGAGACAGAGAGAGAGAGAGAGAGAGAGAGAGAGAGAGAGAGAGAGAGAGAGAGAGAGAGCGCAAGAGAGAGAGAGAGAGAGAGTGGCAGGGAAGAAGGAGAGGATACATGGGGCAGAGAAGGAAGGAGGAAAGGGAGAGGGGAGACACTAGGGTTTGGATGCGTCCTGCTCAGGTCTCCCACCTTTTATATGAGCTTCTCCCAGAGGCCAGAGCGACGGCGTGCGCACGTAACGAGGAAGATCAGAACCTCAACCTCCCACGCCAAATACCACGCGTGAACACAGTGAGCTAAAGGCACCACATTGAGGCTTGTGTCCTTCAACAAGTCCACTAGTCAACTAGTCCACCATCTACCAGCAAGCCCTTGCTAGCCTACCAGTCTAGCCATACTAGATCTACACAGCCCTTTTAGTGTGGAGGGCTGACTGACCTCCCCAGTGAAGATGTACTCCAGGATCTGCTCCATGATGGACACGGAGATGCCCTGCAGCTCGATGGTGTAGATGGAGCCATCGTCCTTTGGGGGGTTGTAGTTCAGCTTCGTTCTGAAGGGGGAAATGGCTCAGGGTCAGATGGCTGAGCGGTTAGGGAATCGGGCTATTAATCAGAAGGTTGCCGGTTTGATTCCAGGCGTGAGAAATAACGTTGTGTCCTTGGGCAAGGCACTTCACCCTACTTGCTTCGGGGGAATGTCCCTGTACTTAGTGTAAGTCGCTCTGGGTAAGAGCGTCTGCTAAAGCGTGTCAAGACTGGATACCTACGCTCTGGGCGTGCATGAGACATACCTCTAAGTGCATGCAAATGACTTTGGCATTCAAACAGGATCACCCTATCTGGAGGCTAAACGGGCAAGTTCTACAGGGTCAGTGTAAGGTTTGACATGGGTTTACCGTATGTAGGGACTAGCCGCAGCCAGTATGTTCCTCTGGACTGGAATCCTTTCTCCGTCCAACACTAACACCGAGTCTTGAAAACACTGCTCTTTACAGAGGGAGCGGAGGGCCCTAAGAAGTTTCTGGGAGTGCTGTGGGTCTGACACCACGGAGCCACCTGCGACGGCATCTGGATCGGGCATTGTGGATCTGGCTATCTAGCACAAAGGCAAAAGGAAAACGAACCGAACGTAAACACGCCGTTTTTGCTGACTTGACGTGATTATTGATTTCAAGCAGTGTACTCTTATGCTGGCTAGCTAGCGAGCAAGCTAACATTAGCTACAGCAAAGTGACACAATTATAAATGGCATAGACTTACATTGCATCTAGATCATGACAGTATATATAATGTACAGCTCACAATCCAACAAAGTTGTCTGTTGAGAGACCAGCGAAAGCTACATTACCTGTGAGTCCAGAACAACGACTAGGGGTGTGCCCGGCTGTCCTACTTCTTGATTACATTAGCTACTCCTTTCAAGCTGGGACGAGAATTGTGTTAGGAACGCGTGAATCCTGACTGTTGTTGTAGCATGTAACCAGTGGGGACTGATCCGAACACAATGCTGCAATACGATCGTGATTTAGTTAAAACGCTTAGATTGACATCAACTGAAGACAAGATCGTATATATCACAAAGAAAGTGTAGCTACCATATGCTTAAAGAAGGATGTTACACTGTGACATTTATATTGAAAGTATCTAAGGAAGGCCGTTAGGGTGGATATATTCAGCCAGAAATGGAACGGAGCCTTGTTTACAGTATCATGAACACGCCCCTCATCCATGCCCTCATCTCAGCGAGTTTACGTCACTCTGCTGCGACAAAGCCATCGAACTGAGTTTATGGTTTATCGCCTACAGGCGATATGTATTTTTTTTATAGAAAGAATTAGAATCATACATTTAAACTATATTGTATTACTTTAATGAGAAAGATGTTAAAACACATTTTTTAATCTTATTTGTTATCACAACCATGAAAACTAAACAGCATATTCTCCCTACAACATCAGCAAAAATATTGTCCATCACAAATCTGCAAGTATCTTGCCAAAATGTCTTTACACTTGAGCAGTAACAAAATAAATGTGAGACAGTTTCTGGATGCTCACCACAGAAGCTGCAGTTGGAATCAATGTCCTTTTTATATTTCTTTAAATAATGACTAGCAGCGTAAAAATATATGGATCATTTTGTAGGACACCTCTTTGATCTTGTTAAATAGGTATTTATGAGGTAAGAGCCTTACACCAACACAACTTATAAACAAACATATTTCAGCGTATGATCATATGGTATAGAAACAACATTCTTTTGAAATAAGACATTAGCTATGTATTCACCTTGCCAAAGGGGAGTCAGAACTTCTGGGTGGAGCCATATGGTTTTTCCTGAAACAGGATAATTTCCTTTGTAAATGTCAATCCATGTTACTAACATAAACATGTTATCGTGGCCCTATTGATTGATTTAGCGCCATTAATTCAAAATGTTGCAATTTAAAAACAAACCTATGAGGGCGTTTGGGTTCTACTTGGGGGAAAAAAGTCCGTCTACAAGGGTGGTCAGTCGGGCCATGTTCTTTAATTAGCCACAAGATGTCGCCAAATGCTTAAATATGCTGTTCCGCTACGCCAATGATAAAGGACATTGTGTGCAGGCCTACTCACTCACCGTTCAGGGTGCGTGCATCTCTTTTTGAGTATTGAACTTGAATTCCCGAGTAGCCTAGTATTGTCCTGGAAGTAACGCGGTAGTAACAAGGCTACAGAAACGTGCATCATATCCCTACAGCTAGGCTAGGCTTAGGCTACATTGTAGATAGAGCAGTAGCATATTCTAGACCATAAGGCACACAGGCGGACAAATGACTCTGAGAATACAGAGTATAAAATACCTTATAAGACCACAGAGGTCGTCTCTTGGTTCTCCCTGATGTTGGTTTATTTCTTAATGAATCATCGTCTCTGAAGAGCGCGAGAGGGAAAAAAAGAACCAACGCAGAAAAAACGTCTGAGTTTATACACAGAAACGTCCAAACTTTGTAATGTAACCACGCGCCAGCTGTGTGCACTTGTAAAGTTGTTATAATCCTCCTTCCTCTTATAAACAGGAAAATACATAGTATAGGCTAAAGCATCATGCACGCATCCACAAATAATAGTTTACCTTCCCTGCTGCCAAGTTGGATGCCCTTTTATGGTATTGTGGGGACACGGCCTCCTCACATCTGTTGATAAAGCGGTTAAAACCAATACAGCCGTCATTTGATTTATCCAAGTGATCTTGCATCCAGAACAAGATGCACTATCTTTACATCTAAAAGTATTATTCAGTAGCTGTGTGTTTTATATAAATGTGCTAATTATAGGCCAATTTAGGCCTATAGTCATCCCATTTAACAGTTGGCTAAATGTATTGTAAAAACAACTTAGGCTATAATTAAAACGTAATACAGGCTCAATATATTTTTATTTTAAACGTAAAATTCTGAAAAGGGCCGCCTGACAGAAGTTTAAAAGAAATGGTTTAAGTTATTTCCTTAAATGCGCTTTATTTTCATTTCCACTAACCCACAGCAACTCTCAGAAAGAGCCCCGACTATGTTTGCTTGTTCTCTCCGTGTGAGCAACTCTCAGCGTCAAGGGTGGACGTGATATTTCAAACAGCAGATCAGTGCGTTTATGTATTGGGTGCCCGGAAATTTTTCCAAATAAACACAGCTTGATTCAACTTGGGTGGGCAGACTTATCAACAGACTAATTCTATAAACAGATGAGGGAATATCCGAGAGCTCCATTGGCTGGCAAGACAGGGACACGCGGGAGGAGAGCCGGAGCTCCGCAATGAAATTTTAATTAATGTGGGTGGGCTAAGAACACAACGAATGTTTATGATGGACAATTTATTTTCCAGTGCAAAAGTCAACATAAAACAGCAAAACGTACAACAATTATTTAACATTTTTTAGACTCATGAGTCTGGGACGCAGCGGGAGACGGTCACTCCAAGAGCAGCTCTCTCCCTGCAGGCTGAAGATCCTAGGAGAAAGCGGAGCTTTCCAGCGTGATGACTCTGTACCACAGCCGGTTGCCGCAGCTCGGTATGCCCCCGTCGGCACAGATCCTCTCTAACCCCTCGTTGATTTACTTGTACGGAGGCGATAGCGGGGGGCTTCTGCCAGCTTTGAGCTTTGTTCCGTCTCGACAGGAGCTTCCACAAAAACCACCGTACAGCTACATTGCCCTCATTGCTATGGCCATCAAGAGCGCACCGGACAAGCGCGCCACTCTCAGTGGCATTTACCAGTTTATCATGGATCGTTTCCCGTTCTACCACGACAACAAGCAGGGGTGGCAGAACTCCATCCGCCACAACCTCTCTCTCAACGACTGTTTCATAAAGGTACCGAGAGAGAGGGGCCGACCGGGTAAAGGCAGCTACTGGACGTTGGACACCAAGTGTCTGGATATGTTCGAGAACGGCAACTATAGACGGAGGAAGAGAAAGTTAAAAGGCCCGGAGGCTGAGTGCAAACCATGTCACAAGAGGAACAGGGCCAAAGGACCGGATCAATCAGACCTTCCAGGACCTAAACCCCGTGTGGATTCTCAGGTGAGGACAGGGGGGGCCCGGCGCAGAGTCTCAGGTGAGGACCGGTGGGCCCGGCGCAGGCGCAGAGAGAACAGTGATGGACACAGAGCGCGAGCAGCGGAAGAACGACCACGATCAACAACGGGGGGCAGATTTCAAGCATGTCCTCGGTGAGTTTAACAACGTTGGTGCAAATCAAATCGCTACTGTGCAGGGAAAGAACACAACAGTTTACAATAAGATTCCTAGGTCGGTTGGACCAACTCGGGAAATGAATGGGATTCAGTGGCCAGACGCACAACCTAGTCCATATAGCGCACCTGCCCAGGAACAATCAGAGTGGTTGGACAAAAAACATATTTCAGGATCCTCTTCATTCCGCTTGTGTGGAACAGACGACAGCCGCAAATTAGCGTTCAACGAAAGGGAAAACGGTGGTTCTCGAGGGCTATCCAGTTGCCCAGAAAATATTCATTCATTTGTTGGAAACAGAATCAATGGGATTATTCCTGCGAGCCCCAGCAGATCTACAGACAAATCAAATTGTTTTAGTATCGATAGTATTTTATCCAAAAAAGCAGACGCGACTCACAGATGCGTTCCAGGTGAGACTATCGAAACGCGCGCGGAGCCTCAAAACCACGCGTACAGTCCGTCCACACGCGCGCATCAACTTTACCAAATGGGATTTCCGCTCTGCTCTTACCTGTCGCTCACGTGCCCAGAGAAGGTGATATATTTCAAATGATGAATACGACGATGTCAGGAAAATAACCCTACCTGTATGCGTTTATTCACAGGTTTGTGCTAAACAAGACATTGTTATGTTTTTCAGTTTTCCTGGAAGTCTATAGTCGATGTGTTTTGCCAATGATAATAGCCTACTCGTTATGAAAATAGTATAAAGGTAAATTTTATAATTATTAGTAGTGAGAACGAGACTACAACAACTGTGACAACGATTATTATTATTATTTTAGTTCATTTGACTATAGATGGCATAATAATGTTATGATAAGCAGATTCACAGTAATACAAGGCATATGAATAATACATGTGATTGTTGCAATTATTATTGCAATTATTTTTGTTATTATTATAATTGTTGTTATCATTACAATTCATGTATTATTATAAGGTCCTGGTTTGATGGGTGACGACTCCGGTGTTCTGAGACAGAAAGGTCCGAGAGATCAGAGATCACTATGGCCCTCGGATGTTGTCTTTGCCAATGTAAATGTTTATGAACACCAGGGATTGTTACACATCAGCCTGATCTCATTGCGTTTCCTGGAACTCTTGTTTATGTTGTAAAATTTGTTTTTTCAGAATTTAAATTCTGAAGTGATCAGAATGTTTCAAATTATTATGTAGGCGAAAATGTATTTGTCTTTAGTGCATCTGTGCAAAAATAAAGGCATAACAGTGTAAAGAATGTCTAGAAATACAAGGGCCCTTCAAAGTTGTCTTCACAAGGCATCATTTTTTTTCGTGACAAAGTTTTGTTTTCAATGACACCTGCTTGAAATCATAGCACTTCTCAACCAGTGTACAACACCCACGTTTAATTCTAGAGCAGCACTTTCTAAATCCTCAGAAATGCTCCCACCGCAGTCCTTCAGAGTGCACATCAGGAATGCTTGCAGAAATAAATAAACGTCCCCACATTTGAGGCGGGTAACTCACAATCACAAGCATTTCCTGTGTATAGGATTCTTCTGGTCAAATGTGTAAATAAAACGTCATGCTGAAAAAGGCTGAAGGCTGAGAAAGAGAGAGAGAGACAAAGAGAGAGAGAGAGAGAGAGAGAGAGGAAAAAAGAGAGAGAGAGAGAGAGAGAGAGAAAAAAGCGTAACACAAATATAGAATAAATAAAAAGAAAAAAAGAAAG
The DNA here is from genome assembly GCA_903064625.1 of Mallotus villosus. NCBI lineage: Eukaryota > Metazoa > Chordata > Actinopteri > Osmeriformes > Salangidae > Mallotus > Mallotus villosus. The sequence goes on along the minus strand of CAEFZP010002310.1, from coordinate 40,147 downwards.
AGAAGTCAGTACAGTACATTTAGATATTACAATTTCAAGTAGGCCTAAGACATTGAAACTACACCAATCAATTATATAAATCCATCAAACCTTTATAAAGAGCCTATGTATTCTCCTATTGTGTGATATCCAGGTAAACCCTTTGACACAATTCTAATTGACTCTAGTGACTATAGGCAATGTATTGTTATCCAGTGGCCAAAAATCTGTATGGGACTACATGACCCAAGTTCACCTTACTGCAGCTCTGCACTTCCTGAGCATGTGGAAGGACGTTAGAAAAGACGGGTTGACCTCTCACCTGGAAGTGTTTGAGTTGTAAATAATCTACAGGAAGCACTCAGACTGAGAGGAAACATTTCCATTCTCACTCGCAGTGGCCAACCAGCTGTCTTCAACAGTAGACACATAGTTAGTGTGCTAACTATTAACAAACATTTATCCTATAACCCTTACTTCAACCGTGTTTTTCACTTGAGTTGTATTGGATAGTTTGTTGATAATTGAAGCATCTGTAGACCATCTACAGTATAGGGCCACCCACTGTGTAACGCTGAAGCAATCATTACAGGCTAAGTAAAGTGACGTATATGGGACGCCCTTGTTCAAGTGTGGGGCGTCAGCGCTCTGGGGTTTAGGGCGTGTCCGGGGTCAGGCTCAAGGCCGTCCTCCACACAACCGCCCTTGATGAATGAGCTCAGTGTCGTGATGAGAGTGAGAGGAGCAGCGCTAATCCCGGGCCTTGTCATCACTCTCCGCCTCACGTGTAATCAGCTCTGCTTTAGCCTCTGGATCCTGCCAGTTCAAACCATCGCCCTTCAAAAAGGGTTTTAATCGACATGTTTATTATGTTTTTTCACTCTCTACATAAACCGATAGTTGTCCAAATACACACTCATCGCAGAGGGAGGGCAGGGCCTGGGATGAAGATTGATGGGATCCCTGCTAGCTACATTAGCAGCTAATCAAGTTAGGTTTCCTGGCAGCCAGTTCTATACATCGTTATCCGCCTCAGATACACAGCTTAGCATGGTGTTGACCTGCTGCTTGGAGTCAGCGCACACACACGCACGCACACACACACACGCACACACACACACACACACACACACACACACACACACACACACACACACACACACACACACACACACACACACACGCGCACACACACACACACACACACACACACACGCATAAACACTTGAAATGACAGACAAATAAACAACGCTCGATTTCAGATGCCATTTATGTTTTTCCTCAGCCAGAAAAACATGCAGTTATCTCCAAACCATGAGCATAACCATGGACAGAAACATATTCCAGCTAGGGAAAATACACAGAAAGGTTACGACAATAAAACACTTGACAATCTTCTGCAGATGTGACCACACAGTAAATACATGATTACATGAGAGGATAATTACAGAGCGAGTAACAAAACAAACACTACTCAAAAACAAACTTTTCAATATTTATTTTTTAGACATTACAAATCGAACATAAATAATCAGAGTCTCGGCAGGGTTTAGAACCAGCTGGGTTTATAGTTTCCTACATAGTTCTATATCAAGAAGGCAATTCTGTTTGGCAGACAGGTTCTTTGATAGTCCTTGATACTGTCAAGCAGTAATGATGCTTTAGAAGACACTGAAGTGACATTGTCCACGCAACTAGTGTCTGTTGCTATGCTACCTAGTGTAGGTGAGGGTGACCCACCGCTGAGACCACCTGGGTCTGCTTTCCGACATACCTTCCCAACATTCACTGAAGATAAGAAATGAAGAATAGCAGATCAGAAAACCTTTTTTGTTTCTTTTTCACTGTCTGTGTGAGTGTTTATGTTTGTGTGTTTATGCATGTCTGTGTGTGTATATGCAAGTGTGTTTATGTATGTGTGTAGGTGTGTGTGTACCCCACCCTGAAGGAAGCTTGTACCCCCTGCCTGGACCACCATGTTGACGCCAGTCTCACAGCAAACAGAGCAGGAGTCTGGGGCTCCCTGTCTGTCCCTCCTCCCTGTCTGTCCCCCGCTCCCTGTCTGTCCCTCTTCCCTGTCTGTCCCCCGCTCCCTGTCTGTCCCTCCTCCCTGTCTGTCCCTCCTCCCTCAGTGGACACGCTACCTGTCTGTCCCTCCTCCCTGTCTGTCCCCCGCTCCCTGTCTGTCCCTTCTCCCTCAGTGGACACGCTACCTGTCTGTCCCTCCTCCCTGTCTGTCCCTCGCTCCCTGTCTGTCCCTCCTCCCTGTCTGTCCCTCGCTCCCTGTCTGTCCCTTCTCCCTCAGTGGACACGCTACCTGTCTGTCCCTCCTCCCTGTCTGTCCCTCGCTCCCTGTCTGTCCCTCCTCCCTCAGTGGACACGCTCCCTGTCGGTCCCTCCTCCCTCAGTGGGTTGAAGGAGTGTCAAGCCATGGCCCCCTGCCAACCCACTCACCTATGTGTGCATCAGTCTCACACACGCACACACGCACACACACACACACTCACACACAAACCTTCTACACATGCAGACAGGCATGATGCTAAACAGCCTACAATTCTAATTATCATTTGTATGTTTTTGAGAAGTGTGTGTGTGTACCCTGAGTGTGTGTGTGTGTGTACCCTGAGTGTGTGTGTGTGTGTGTGTGTACCCTGAGTGTGGCAGGTCTGGGATTAATTAGCTGAGGCTGAGCCTTCGAAAGTGTGACATCCCTGGCTGGCCTTTCACAGCTCATTACACGCTGTCCAATCAGAGTGAAGCCAGCGTAGCGGCTGTTTGTTTATATCCAGCATTTGGACTGACAGGGTGGGCCTGGGTCTCACACACACTCTCTATCTCTCTTTCACACACACACACATACACATACACACACACACACACACACTCTCTATCTCTCTTTCACACACACAGACACACACCCTGTTCACGTTAAAATATATTTATTATTACAGCAACATAGACCTTCATATTCATACATCCATGCAAACACAACACACATAGTTGTAATACACAAGCGGTGGTTCCACAACAGGGGCTGTGTAAAGGAGCCGAGCTTTTGAAGTCACAAGACTGCGGAGGGATCAGAGAGGAGGAATGTGGTCTACTCACTGGTCCAGTGAGGGAGGGAAGGGGGGGCAGTGAGCGGACGACAATGGGATGATAGTGAGAGAATGAGTAGAGAGAGAGAGGGGGGGGGGTGGAAGACTGAAGGAGGAGCTGGAGGGACGGGAGCTCAAGCCAGAGCAGAACACACAAGAGGAACAGACAGACACAGACAGGCAGAGATGTGGTGAAAAAGGAGTAATAGAAAGTTATTCAACATTCCTACACCAGTTAGACCTTTTGATGAATGACGAAAAGGGACGAGAGGGCACTTCAAGGCTCACATTAAGGAATCGGTATCCATGGAGATGGTAGGCAGAAGATCAGTATACAGTCACATGATTTGACACAATAGAACCGTCGCAAAACGCGATGAAACTCGAATGAAAAAATATATTATAAATAGAAATACTAGAAATAATCGAGTCATTTGGACGAGTCGTCCAGACTTATACTATAATCTTTTGGAAAACATGTCAGTGAACTTGGATCCAGCAGAAAAAAAGAACAAAACTAACAGCCACAATGAGAACACATCCTGTATTTATCAGTTTATTTATCTCTTTGTCCCTCAGGAAATATTAAATAACCGTTCACTCGTCACATCATTTTTGACCTCCATTTAAAAGCTCTACACTACAGTGCCACCTGGAGGCCAAACACAGTAGTGCGTCTGACCTAGAGAGTCCATCCATGCATGCTTCAGGACAATGCTGTTCAACATGCCACAGGCGAACACGCATGCACAAAGCGCAGACGGCTTGGGGAAGGTGAAGAGCTACGAGCACGCTCACAGAGGCCCTCATGCAGCTGCCTGGCACACATGTACACACAGACATGTACACACAGACACGCACACACACATGCACAGACAGACACACACATACACAGACATTTCTGGGGTCTAGCTAGACCTAACACCTAACATGGACATTGCAACTACACCAGGAAGAACTCACAAAAACCACCCGCACATTGCGCGTCATCCACAAGCAGGCAAAGTTACTCTACCTTACTGGACGGACTAAGACTTCCAATTGATTTGGAAGTCCTTTTTAGAACAGGACATTTGTCAGGTTACACGGGTCATTATGACCATATATTGTTTTTCTGATAGCTGTCGTCACTGTACACTGTACTAGGGTGATGGCTTTCAACAGACACGGGCGAGGAGAGATGACCTCAGGTCAGGGTTTGAGACGGGCGAGGACAGATGACCTCAGCTCAGGGTTTGAGAGACAAGGCACTTCGGACTCAGGGAGGGACTTCATGCTCCTAAGGTCATTAAGCACTGGACACAGAGCACGTCCAATCACATCCTTTGTAAGGACAAGGTTCTGAGCAGGTGTGTCCTTGGATGGTGGGGGGTGGGGGTGACTAAGGTGTTACTAGGGGGGGGGAGTCTAAACATGATCTACTTCAGGAGAGCGGAGGCAGAAATGCACGACACATACAGTAGAGAGGATAAACATGTGATATCGTCATGCAGACGGTCCGTTACTGACGTCACACCAGACTAAGGATGCATTAGACGGCTGCCACATCAGGACACGGGAAAGGAGACGTAGGTAGGAGACAGGAGACATAGGTAGGAGACAGGAGACCTAGGTAGGAGACAGGAGACCTAGGTAGGAGACAGGAGACCTAGGTAGGAGACAGGAGACACCTACACGGACACAGAGGCCGCAACACTGACCAGCTGGGGGTCACACTGGGGTCACACTGCGGCCACACTGCGATGACGCGGGTGTCCTTTGTTCGCGTGGCTTGACTGAGGCGAGATGAGCAGGTTATGGCCACACGTCTAGACGACATGATCAGATATGATCGTGGTGAATGTAGTGCGTTATTGCTAGTGAGGGGTTCCATACTTGGCTTGCTGAGTTGGGTCAGAGTGGATTGGGTCAGAGTTCAAAGTGAGTTGGGTTAGAGTTTAAAGTTGGGTCAAAGTTCACAGAAGACGGGGAGCGTTCAGCCGCTATGGCAGACTGGTGTCTGGGAATGGTGGTCGTCATGGGAACAGCGTCCTGTTCTGTTGGTCTTCAGTGTTCATTCCACAGCCATCTTCTCTATGTGGTCACTTAGTAGCTTGTACTGTTCTAAGATGGGGGACACACACACACACACACAGCGTGCTCGATTAAAAACATTATGAATATTGTGCCTTGCATGTCCTTTTGTTTATTGAACTTTTCTCTAAAGTGACAAAAAACAAATTGTGCAGCAGATAACAAAAAAGGTACATTTCGCAGATACCACTGCACTTACTGTACTTTAACTACCGTTAAATGCTGCGTCATGTGCTTCAATTGGTGTGTTCCTATTGGTTCCTGTTCTCATTTAGGTTCATGAACTGATACTGGCTCAGACTTTCTCAAACATCGACGTGAAATGTACCTTCATTCAGGTTGCCGATGACGGCCTGCTTCTTCAGGAAGTCATTGCAGAGCTTCTTACTGAGGCCAAAGGCCAGCATGTTATGTGTAAAGGTCCTGAGAACACAGAAGCAAGTTCAGACTAAAGACCACATGAACACGCATCACATAAACATCATGGTGGACGGCTGGGACCTACCCTAGCTGGCCGAAGGTAATGTTCTCGTTGAACCTGGAGCTGTCCTTCTTCTCCTCCTCGGTCATGTGACACCACTTCTCCCTGGAGCAGGAAGAGAGCAGGTAGGGGTCAAACACGGTTCACCCTGACCATGTGACCAGGGCCGCACCAGAGCACACAGGGTCTTCATGCCCAAGCAGAAGGCAGACACGTGAAGCCAGCAGGGACCACGGAGAGTTCCAGCACTTTGACGTTGCCTTACGGTGAAATGAGCTCTTTCTAGGATCCAAACCACAGAACAGCGTCTCTGATAAGCCAGGTTCAGGAACAACAGACAAGGAGGTTTTACTCAGTTTGAAGAAATATATTAGATTGTTTTTGGAATTGTTTTGAAACATCCCAAGCTTTAAAACTGGCGTTTTTCAAAGTTAGAAAGGAAAGACTCACAACTAATTTAGATAGATGCACTCAAAGTAGCATCTCATCGCGCCTGTTGTAAGAAAACCCAACCTAAAAGACAAGAGTCTGAGATCCAACCAAGAACCATTCCCATGCATCGCAAACACACGAGACAAGACACAGATGATCATCTCCAGCAATACAGGATCATTTAAACCTAGTATAGATACCAGCCTAGAGACCAGGTATACAGACCAGGTATACAGACCCAGCCTAGAGACCAGGTATACAGACCCAGCCTAGAGACCAGGTATACAGACCCAGCTAGAGACCAGGTATACAGACCAGGTATAGAGACCAGGTATAGAGACCAGGTATAGAGACCAGGTATAGAGACCAGGTATAGAGACCAGGTATAGAGACCAGGTATACAGACCAGGTATAGAGACCAGGTATACAGACCAGGTATAGAGACCAGGTATAGAGACCAGGTATAGAGACCAGGTATAGAGACCAGGTATAGAGACCAGGTATAGAGACCAGGTATACAGACCAGGTATAGAGACCAGGTATAGAGACCAGGTATACAGACCAGTATAGAGACCAGGTATAGAGACCAGGTATAGAGACCAGGTATACAGACCATGTATAGAGACCAGGTATACAGACCAGGTATAGAGACCAGGTATACAGACCAGGTATAGAGACCAGGTATACAGACCAGGTATAGAGACCAGGTATACAGACCAGGTATAGAGACCAGGTATACAGACCAGGTATAGAGACCAGGTATACAGACCAGGTATAGAAACCAGGTATAGAGACCCAGCCTAGAGACCAGGTATAGAGACCAGGTATAGAGACCAGGTATACAGACTCAGTCTAGAGACCAGGTATAGAGACCCAGCCTATAGACCAGGTATAGAGACCAGGTATAGAGACCAGGTATACAGACCAGGTATACAGACCCAGCCTAGAGACCAGGTATAGAGACCAGGTATAGAGACCCAGCCTATAGACCAGGTATAGAGACCAGGTATAGAGACCAGGTATACAGACCAGGTATACAGACCCAGCCTAGAGACCAGGTATAGAGACCAGGTATAGAGACCAGGTATAGAGACCAGGTATAGAGACCAGGTATACAGACCAGGTATACAGACCAGGTATACAGACCAGGTATAGAGACCAGGTATAGAGACCAGGTATACAGACCCAGCCTAGAGACCAGGTATACAGACCAGGTATAGAGACCAGGTATTCACAGCCAGGCAAAAACTACAGCAAAAGCAGATAAAAGAACATGGGGACCTGTAGACATGGACAAACAAAACTCATAACTGGCATCTGATGATATTTTGTGACGGAGGGAGAGTGTAGAGTTTCAGCCAGTGGGGATAGGAGGTAGCATGCAGCACGAGAGAGAGAGAGAGACAAAGAGACAGAGAGAGAAAGTATGAAAAAGAACTATTGTGGTTGTGTAGCATTCCCCAGGTCTCCCTCTTCATAACCAAGCGTGTAAGAGGCATCGCCAAAAGCATACACTGGTCAGTTTCCATGACGATACTTCGAAACATCCAGGTCACGAGCAACATGCAACTGACGACAAGCGACCGTGTGTAGCCCTCTGCCGGAACGACCCCAGGAACATCGACAACAAGCACAGACGAGATAACCCTTGGACCTCACAAGACATTCAAAGCTGGCCTATATTGGACCCTACTAGGCCGGGTCAGAGTGTGAAGACACAGACAGTGTTTTCTAGGCTGGGTTTAGGCTAGTTCCAACTGTCGTTCCACTGCTCCTGTGCTAGCCTACGGGGCTCGTCTCAAACACGCAGCTGATTCCACACACTGCTTCATCGAGCCTCCGGCAGACATACCCCCCCCCCTCGCTTCCAGTCCCCCGGGCTCAGATCCCATCTGCTCGCCTCTTCGCTTACGTCTGCTTCTCACTCTCATCTCTGTCTTTCAATCTCTTTCTTTATTGCCTTCTTTCACCATCTCTTTCCCACTCTGCGTTGTCACCCCTCCTCTCTATCTCCCTTGTTTATCTTCCTCTCTCTCTGTCCCTCCTCTCTCTGTCTGCCGTATAGAGGGGGCTGTGGGCTGAAAGAAGGACAGACCTCTCGTCTTCCTCCTCCTCCTCCTTCGTCCCCCTGCCCGGCGACGAGGCACAAGGAGACAAACAGGGTTAAACAGACATGCAGAGACAGAACACAGGAGAGAAGAGCAGAGAGCACACAGACAAGGACGCCCGCACCTACAACTATGCAGCCACACACACACACACACACACACACACACGCCTCTCAATGCACGTCTCATTTACATCTGATCTTTTATGGGCAAGGTATTGCTGATCAGTGGTAACAGCAGCTCCAGAGAACACACAGACACTGTTCTCGATCCCCACGGCCAGAGAGAACGCCCTCAGCTCACTTCACCATTTAATCCTCTTATTTAATCCCTCCGAAAAGCTTTCAGTGCAACCCCCCAGAGCCCTGCTTTGTCCTCTCACATTCCCACCCCCTCCCCCACTTCCACAAGCCCCTCACCTGGTGGTGGGCGACCTCTTCTTCCTCTCGCAGTGGACGGCATCGAAAAAGGCCGCGTTCCAGAACCGCAGCGTGTGCCTGTAGAACGCAAGGGGGAGGTCAGGAAAACGAGGTGGAACCCAGTTAAGCTAAGTGGAACCCAGTCAAGCTAAGTGGAACCCAGAGGACGTGATGGAGAGTGACGAGGGGGGCGGGCGTACCAGATGGGCTGCTGCTTCAGGTGTGTGTACAGGTAAATCTTCTCTTCTTTTCTTTCCTCAGGGCCGTCAGACGACACTATCACCGCAGGGTACGAAGACAGGAAGGGATTCCTTTTTCAGATCACGTTCTACTTTAATTGATCATCGCTAACCAGGATAGGGATATCCAACTCCTAAGGTAACATACCTGGAGATCTGGGCTTTGTCTCAATCGGGCTCTCTCCCTCACTGGAAAACAGAAACAGGAGAACGGTGAGCCAGTGGTGAGCTACTAACGCTAGTTGACAGTTCACGTCTCTTGAGATCAGGGGGGGACGGGGAGAGGGAGCGGAGAAGCGTCTCACTCATGCCTCCGAGCGCTCGGGCCCCTCAGCTTGTTCTCCAGCCCTCCGAAGAAGCCCTTGACCTCGGTCCTGGTGGAGGTGGTTTTGAGGAGGCGTTCGGCCGCGCCCTTCTTGCCCGTCAGCCAGGAGTTGGCCTTGTTCAGGTAGGAGTCCAGTCCGACCGGCGGCCCATGGTCTAGCAGGTCATTAGGAGACAGCTGGACCTTACCTGGCAGGGAGGAGGAGCTACACTTACAGGATATCTGGACCCTTCTAGAAGATACTGGACTACCTGCCAACACATGGCAAACTAACGACCATGATTGTTACCCTGAACATATCAAGGCCCGGTAGAGAGACATTTCTTACCAATGTGGTAGTAGGTAAAGCACATGGTCATGAGGTTTTTGGCAGGACTGTAGTCATCCATCTGGTAGCACCTGGAACACACACACAGACACACACACACACACACTTGCTAAATGTGCCTGTGTAACACTTCTCCGCTAGACTGAAGCTTAGATCTTACCCCATAATCCACACCCAGACAACCACACACACACACACACACACACCCAGACAACCACACACACACACCCTTCCAGTAACACCATCATCATTATCCAGTTGCGAAATTCATAGTAAAAGATCTGCGACAGAAGGTGTGGTAGTGAGACTCACTCAAACAGCACGACTGCAAACGACTGCACCAGTCTGTAGAAGGTGGCTTCGCTCACACACTTGGAGTTGCAGCGCTGAAACAGATGTGTGTTTGTGTGTTTACTTCAACCCTTCATCATGCGTCAGATACCAGGTACAAGGTGATAGGCCCTTCAGCCTGAGTGTTGGTGTATTTATCAGAGGCTTGTTTCCAGCGTGATTATCCCAGGGTCATATTTACCTGTGCGTTGACGTATTTAGCGAACCACTCCCTGCCCTTGGAGTTCTCTTCACAACACAGCTCCCCAAATCGAGCCTTCTCCTCCATGTCGAAGTCCTCCCTGGAACATGCAGAGACATCTGAGGACAGGTTCCACACAGAGAGAGAGAGACATAGAGAGAGAGAGAGACACACACAAAGATATAGAAAAGAGAAACACACACACTTACTTTCCATGAAACACCTTCTCTACATAGGCCTTCATGAAGCCCCGCCTCTCCGCCACTTCTGCCCCGCCCTCCTCCGCGCTGTGATTGGACGAGGAGGATGACCGTCTCAGCTCCCACCGCTGAGAGGGCAGGTCCATGTCGTTGTCGCTATCGGCTGACTCTGTAGCGTCGCTGTCGATGCCCCCCTCCCCGCCCGCGTGCTGCTGTGTGTCCGGGGGGGGCCCCACTGGAGCAGTGGGGGCCATGGGCTCAGGGAGCAAGGTGGCTGGCTGGGCAGAGGAGGCCGGATCTGGGACCAGGAGCTCGCTTGAAAAAATGTCCCTGTGTAGAAGCACCGCGCTGGGGGGAGTCTCCGAGGGGGGTGCCGAGTCCGCGGAAGAGATGGGAAGGTCGAAGTCTATTAGGTTGTCTACTGCTACACCCTCCATGGTGGGATGGATGGGAACAGACGACAGCGGGGGAGGGGGCACAGTTGTCCTGGTTACGACTCTCCCGTCCACTAGTGGCCCTGTTGTACTGCAGGCAAAGGATACAGCGTGTCTGGAGAGGGGGGGAGGGAGGGAGTCAGCAACCAGCCGTGGTGATTATGGAAATAGGCAATCCCTCCTTCTAACCATATCTGGATCTCTCTCAGCCCCACTGTAGCAGCTGACCACACGCGGAGAGTCAAACATGTAGTGCCTCGGTTGATTTGATTGTTGTGTGACTTATGAAAGGTGGGTTAAGGCCTGGCAGCCGAGTTTCCGTTCTCATGTTGCTGAAAATAGCTCTTATCAACAGCTCCTTCACAGACGGTGATAGGGGAGATATCTCCCATGGCGGCTCCAGAGAGAGAGAGAGAGAGAGAGAGAGAGAGAGAGAGAGAGAGAGAGAGAGAGAGAGAGACAGAAAGAGAGAAAGAGATAGAGAGAGAGAGAGAGAGAGAGAGAGAGATAGCAGAGAGACGATAGAGAGAGAGAGAGAGAGACAGAAAATAGAAACAAGAGAGAGATAGACATCGAGCGACAGAGACGCTAGAGACTGCTAGAGGTAGAGAGCGACAGAGAGCAAGATAGAATGTTTTTGATTGTAAGGTTCCCCACTGCAGCCCGCTCCCCTGTCAGGCAGGGAATGACACCCCCCCCCAAACACACACACAAGCGCCAATGTACTGACACACACGCACACGCACCAATTCTTCATGTTGTGCTCAGTAAATCTCAGCACTCCATCCTCAGACTGCACAGACTGCGGTAGTTTTGCTTCAATAAGCACACACACAAACACACACACACACACACACGCGCACACACACACTATGTCTCTCTCTCTCCACCTCAGGGGAATGCTGCACACAAGCCATCAATCACTATGATTGCATACTGACAAGCCTTACTGAGCAGGTCTACCTAGTGGATTTAGAGAGAGAGTCTTAAAGAAAAGACAGAAACACCATTATTTGTATAATTAATGCAAAGCTGCAAAAATTTCGTAAGCAAAACAGTCTTGACTTGGAAAAGAACACACAGTATATCTTAATGTTGTTTCAACTGGAAGGTGGGCCTACAACTGAAGATTATCTTATTTGTACAGTTGAGTTAACAACGACAGCGAAATTAGAGGATGTAAACCATATAACTAGGAGAAAGTTTATCACCGGGAGCAGCGTCAGATGAACAAAAAACGAGTTCCGATTCACGAGCCAACGTAAACCAGGGAGCAACCACGGCCACGAACAGAAACATTCCATGTTTAACGCAGCCACAAATTTGGGCTAATTTTGTTTACTACAGTAAAGATCCACATTTACTGGTACATTGTGGTCGTGAAACGCACCAGGGGGTCATTAGAACACCGGGCCAACTCTACGCATTTAACTGAACTGCCAGCTGAATAAGTGGTTCTTGCAGGGCACATTATTATTAGTTAGACTGTATATAAGCAGTGCACTTGACATACATTTGACAGGAAATGACATTGAACAAACACAAGCCAGTGCGACTGTCACTCAAGCAAGTGTTTCCTTGTGTATGCTATGATGTAGGCTATTTGGGAAACCATTGCGGAAAACAAGCTTTGATGAAGGATACGGGATATCCCCCCACGGTTTCCCAGGTTAGTCAAGCATCACTGCCGTTACCGGAGGTCATCGCAGTAGCTAGCCAGCCCCGACCATACAATTATGAAAAACAAACATCACGAGACATAAACCAGGTTTGGACATTTTCGAAATTGCTACACTACGAGTGCTGTTCTACTCAAAGTAACAAAATAAATGGTGTTATGGGACTTACTGAAACGAAAATGTGTGCATGTTGATAAATAATAAAACAGTAAGCATACAAAATAACAGCTGTACGTACATTACATTTCCTAGGAAGGTGCCAGCCAGCTGAAAGGAGAGGGAGTCTTCCCTGTGCGCGGCGGAGCTCTGCTGGCCACTGTAGGCTGGTGTACGCATGCGCAGTAGGTAGATGAACGTGACGCAGGGGGAATCCAATGACGTGTACACTGACATGAGACAGGGCCTTTGGGGTCCATGACCTCACCTAGACATCATTCATATTTTTTATGAGCCTCAAAGCTTGTTTTTCTAAGCATTTTAGCACGTTATTTGTAAGGTTTTGTGTCTATCTATTTTATATATAGACAGGGGCGCCGCTAATAATTTTAGGCCAGATAAAGAAATTGCAATATGCGCCCCCCTCCCCTCCATATTTTTGGTTATATGTTTTTTCATTCCAAAAATTGAATTCCCATCAGGGCCCCTGGGTAGTCCCACTTTAGGCCTATATGCCTATATGGCTACAGCCCCATGCTCCATGGTTTAGCCAGATTAACTCCAGAAACACAAATGCAGTGAAAGTGCTTTAATAGGCTACGGCGTGACACAAACAAAAGTGATCATAAATGATACAAATTGTGACTGTGTTCTCAAAACACAAGAGGTTAATAGAGGGCGTTGGAAGCTGATGCCGATGTAACCTACGAATTTATGTAATCTCTACTGAAGTCGTTATGAAGTCGTTTACTCCTCACAGGCCAGCGCAGCCTAGCGAGCGGGAGATGCTGCAGCTGTGGCCAGTCTCTGGGGGAGGGTGACCCCCATGAAGAGGAGCTGCTCCTTCCTCATGTTCTGTCCGACGGACGGGGTCAGATCCAGCTCCATGAACTTCTGGTCCTGGCCGAACAGAGGCCACTGCAGCAGACCGGCACCGTTCGGAGAACTGAGGGGACAGGCGGCACAGGCAGCACAGGCAGCACAGGCAGTACAGTCAGGCAGACAATGTCACTCTGTTAGTTATATCTATCTTTTCATATTCTCTCACTATGTGTCCTTAGAAGGGTTTCCAGGACCAGTTTCAGAATGGTCACCTTAAAAGACTTTAAATTACACCAAAGTGTTTAAAGTGGTTTTGAGGTGAGATTAATACTTGATTTGCCCTTAAGTAAAGAAACAACATCTATTTACCTGAAAGGCCCATATATTTGCTTGACTTTAAAACCCATATATATTTGTCAATGGGGGTCGGAGTGTGTCAACTCACCCAGTGCGAGCAAAGTTGGCCCAGTATGACATCATGGTCTTGCACAGCTTTTCCTCTTCCTGAGTTATGGTACCTGATTGGGGGAAGCATACATTCAGTAGGGAAACCACACAGGAAGTTCAAAGCACACAGAAAGTAGGAAGCGAAGCACACAGGAAGTAGGAAGCAGGAAGCACACAGGAAGTAGGAAGCAGGAAGCACACAGGAAGTAGGAAGCAGGAAGCACACAGGAAGTAGGAAGCAGGAAGCACACAGGAAGTAGGAAACACACAAGTAGTAGGGGAAGCACACAGGAAGTAGGAAGCAGCAAGAATGACAGATGGATGTCCCTTCCAAACCCAACAATGGTAATAAAACGTTCTTCCAAGTAGAAAACCTGTCTGAGATTCAGCTACGGAGCAGGTGCTGAAGCTAATCTAGGGGGATATACCTGTGATCTTAATGTGTCCATTCCAGAAGCAGGCCCCGAACATGAAGCCCACTTCGTCCGTGTGGTCTGACTTGACGAAGGCAGGCCTGGTCAGCTTGTGTGCCTCAGGCCGGTGCTGGAACTCATACATGTACACAGGAGCTCCGGCGTCTACACCAGTCACCAGACACACGCAGTTAGATCGAGTGAAGCAGGACCACGCTTGGTCCTGAAGACCGTGCTTCCCCCCTGCTACTGACCTCTATGGTACCCAGCCACCTTGATGACAGGCAGGACCATGAACACGTCTCCCAGCATGTGGGTGAACCCATCCCGGATCTCCTCTGGAGTCTTGGCATCTTTAAGGTACTCATCTGCCAAGAGCTGGTTGCCACCGGAGACCTGGGGCACAACAGAGACATTAAGGAGGGGTCCACTGTAGCCACGGTAACCGCAAGACCCACCCAAACGGGCAGCCTCCATGACGATTGCTCATCTCACCCCTTGAGGATAGAACAGGGCCATCATGGCCATGACGCTCTCTCTGTTCATGCCTTTGTCCCAGCCAGGATGGGGCGAATGCCTGTCCACACACACAACGAAACACCACACTTTTTTTTATTGGCCAACGAAACCTAAACATGAAAAAACGAGAACCTAAACATCTTCCTGAGTATCATTAAGATCTAATATGTGTGCAGTCATTTTGACATGTGCCTTTGTGTGGGAGGGTGTAGAGTCTGAACTGTCCTTTCCAACTTGTGACTGTCATTAGGTACAGTATATTGTCCAGATAAGTGACTGTTTCTGTAGATTTCTTTTAAAATATGTACATGTACTTTTTTTTCAGAAAATAACGGAAAATAATGGAAAGATATTATAAATCAATCAGATGGACGTCCTTCACTTAACACGTGTCACTCCTGCAGGAGATATGAATATTCACAGCTGAACAATAAATGTCACTCAATTGCAAATGGTGTAATGCTAGTTGATTACCCTAGGAAGGATCCAGCCAAATTCATGATTGGTCACACCAATCAACACAGGAACTTTCATCACTTCCTTCTTCTTCAGTAGCTCCTCAGGGCAGGTCTGTCAGGAAGACCCCATCTACCACAGCCCCCAGGTAGATCTTCAACTAAAACAGAGCAGCTCAATGGCTCAACCCAGTCTGACATCGCCATCTTGTGGCCTTTCTTGGAACAATTCTACCCCTATATACTGATATGTTCTTGAGTCATAAACGGGGGGATAACTGAGACAAATTAAATCCCAAATTAGTTTATAAATGTAAAAAATTCTGAACCGTATACAAATTGTGTCAATTTTAATGACTCATTGATTGTTTGTTTTTATAAAAAAATAAAAAAATGTTTACCTTTTTTGCAGCATTCAGCATTTGTTCCTCAGTCTTGTCTCTGAGGCAGCTGACCAGCTGCTGTGTGTCTGGGTGATCACACTCCGTAAGGTTGGCAACAGTCTAAATACAAACACTCACTTACTCAATATACATTTGGATAAACCTGGTTTCGCACCCCAGCCCCAATCATGTTGTTTTCATAATTTAAATTATTCCGGTTTGAGTAAAATAAGGTATTGTGCTTTGTGTATTCGGGTTGATATTTGCCCTTGTGTGGCAGGGTGTAGAGTCTGATCCATACCTTGGCCTGGACCAGGGGAACATTGGTTGTGTATGGGCCCAGGATTGACACTCCACTCTGGAACACAGCGCGGTGAAACAGGCCCTTTGTCATTGGAGACACAGTCTGGCAGACAGGAGAGACAGGTGTCAGAGCGGAGAGACACCTGGTCGGTTTGACTAACTCCATAATATTGCTACTAGAAGAGGGGAGGAGGGGGTGGATAGAAGTGGGAAGATTGAAATCCTTCTTGTTTTGTACATTTAGGGCTAGAACAGTGTCCTAAGCCAGCGTTTCTCTAACTCTTTAGTGCCAGGGACCAGGAACATTGAATTTTGCACTGCATTCCACAATTGTATCTCTTGTGCCATTTGTATATTTTGTATTTTTATTATTTTTAAATGGTAAATTAGGGCAACTTATATTTTATAGTATATCTTATTTTAATTCGAAATCCACGTAGTGCTGCTAGTTTATGTACGCTTAGTATAGTTAGACCTCATATTAAATTTTTAAGATCCCTATATGTTTAATCTATGCACCTTCCTGCCAAAGCAAATTCCTTTGTCTGTGCAAACTTTCATGTCGATCAATTTGCACAGCCCGGAATCGAACCGGCAACCTTCTGATGAGTAGCCCGATTCCCTAACCACTCAGCCATCTGACCCCCGCCTTAGATCAAAACGCAAAACGCTGCCACAGGCCCCAAGTCTGAGCCTCTGTGTCTCCTCTTCACCAGGAGGGAAGCGCTGATGCCCCCTGCAGACTCTCCAGCGATGGTCACCAGCTGGGGGTCTCCTCCGAACTGCTGGATGTTCTCCTGTACCCACTGCAAGGCCGCCACCTGGTCCAGGAAGCCCCAGTTCCCGCGGGCGTGCTCGTCGCCCGTGCTGCCCACACACCACCACAGCACAGGACAGACTTAGAACACTTAGAGTTCATGTTTACAAAACATTGGTAGCATTAATCTGCACACTTCTTTTGAATGAGCTAGAATCCTTCAATGTGACTTCATTTTCTAAGGAAAGGTTGGATACAGAAACACAAAAAAACCAAAATGACACTATGCCAGTAAAGAGTAAAACTCTGAGACGTGTCTGTCATACCTCAGATATCCCAGAATGCCTAGGCGATATTGTATGACCACCACAACAATGTTCTCGTAGGCAGCCAGAGGGGCTCCGTCATACTGTGAGGCAGCTCCCATGGACAGGCCTCCTCCATGGATCCAGACAAACACCTGAGACAGCAAACACAGAGGGGCCCTTGTTCACCGCTCACCCTCTGAGAACAGGGAAGCTTTCATACTGAAAGGCATAGGAATGAACAACTGACCTCATTTAGTAGAATGGGACCCACTCTTGTGACTGTCTAAGCATTTTATACTTCCTTACTTACTAATGGTGTACAATAGGAACCCCTAAACAAATATATATTATGTAAGATCACTTTTCCCTGAGGCTGTAAGCCAAGCATCTGTGGAAACATTCCTGTTGTTAGATATGCTTAGAGATTTGTTTCGGATACCAAACCAAACCCAAATGTTGTATGTGGAGGTCAGTGTGTGATCGAGTCTGACTTACAGGGAGTTTTACACTATCTGCCGGAGTGTAAACATTCAGATACAAGCAGTCCTCAGAAATGGCTGGAAGGGTGTACTCTATCGACATGGTCTTCAACACCTCCAGAGCCCCAGCTTTGTCCTGAATACACCTGACACACACAGAGAGAGGGAAACAGAGAGGGAGAGGAAGAGAGACAAAGGGAGAAAGAGAGGGAGACAGAGAGGGAGGGGAAGAGAGACAGAGGGAGAAAGAGAGGGAGACAGAGAGGGAGAGGAAGAGAGACAGAGGGAGAAAGAGAGGGAGACAGAGAGGGAGAGGAAGGGAGACAGAGGGAGAAAGAGAGGGAGACAGAGAGGGAGGGGAAGAGAGACAGAGGGAGAAAGAGAGGGAGCGAGAGAGGGAGGGGAAGAGAGACAAAGGAGAAAGAGAGGGAGACAGAGAGGGAGAGGAAGAGAGACAAAGGGAGAAAGAGGGAAAACAGAGAGAGAGAGAGAGAAAAACATGGAGAGAAAAAACAGAGAGATCAAAGGCTCCCAGGGTCAATGACATCGGAGTGATTGCTTCATGGTCACAGTGGTCAACGCGGTCAAACACTCACATGGGAGGCTGCACGGTGCTGTCTCTCTCCCCCTCCCAGGGCTCTGGAGGCTGGGGAGCGGCCAGGCGCAGGGGCCCCACAGGGGGCCGGGCGAACGGGATCCCCAGGTACTGTTGCACCCTCCTATCTGTGCCCTTCACGCTGGCGTAAGCCCCTCGAACCATCCCGTCCTTCAGGGAAAGCACCGTCCCTGGCTCTGCTGCAGGCAGGGACAGTCACAGACTGGTAGTGTACCATGTGGCACATGCCACAATCAACTCAATACAAGGATCGGATGCAATTAGATGCAACGTGACATATCATAATTCATTTAAATAACAATGTATAAATGTTACAATCATTTGAAATGATGCGATACAACGTGCAATGTTTTACCATGATACCATGAATATGACACAACATAAGTTGCCGTACACAGTCACACAATATATATCACAGGATATGATGCGATACAATGTGACATGTTATGAAAACGTGACCATTTTATACACATATGTAATGACACCTACACTCATGAGAGAATGTCGCCAACCAAAATACAACTGTTGGTGATAGTCCCCCCCCCAACACAGCACAAACACTGGACACCTTTGCTAAAACCTTTACCAAATGGTTGACACTCTAAGACGTCGCCGGTCAGTTTTTCATTGAACAGAGCAAGAGCAGATCCCCTCTTTCGATAGATTTACAAGCTGGTGGACCCTACAGCTAACTCTTCAGAACATCCAGGCCAATTACGTTCAAACTTCCAAATCAAAAGAAACAAAAGCAAATCAAACACATGCTGTAGTGCTCTGACGACCTCTATAATAATTTCTGGCATGGATAATACCAATGGAATTATGATGACATGAATGCAGCCTCTAATTATGCAGTTGTGTAATCTGTGATCTGACCCGTAATGATGATGAAAATGTTGCAGTTACCTGGAGCTCCCAGGGCTGTCTGGAGGAAGGCAGCAGCCAGGCACAGGAGCACAAAACTGGTTCTCATCTTGACTGTGTCCGAAGAAAGACAGAGGGACTTTTCTGGCTTACCTCTGTTTTCACCAGCGACCTCCCCCTGGAACACACACACACACACACACACACAGTTTTGAAGGATGGGGTGGGGGCTGGATTTATATTGAGTCAACAGTCATGGTACACTGGTTACAGTGTAATGAGGAGGTGGAATGTGCTTTGTACAATCGCAAGAGCGGCTGTAGAAGTGTGTTCTGTGGTTTTAGAAGGTCAAATAAAGTGGACATCTAACGAAACAACAGTAAGGTGCCAAACCTTGATAATCAGCACCGAAAGAGAAATCATGAAACAATTTACATCTAATTGGTACCTACTTCTCTCTCAAAGACAACAATTACTGAAAGAGGACACCCCGTATTCCCAACAACGTATTCCCAAAACAGACGGAGTGATACTGAGGTACGGAGTGATACTGAGGAGTGATACTGAGGTAGGAGTGATACTGAGGTAGGAGTGATACTGAGGTAGGAGTGATACTGAGGTACGGAGTGATACTGAGGTAGGAGTGATACTGAGGTAGGAGTGATACTGAGGTAGGAGTGATACTGAGGTAGGAGTGATACTGAGGTAGGAGTGATACTGAGGTACGGAGTGATACTGAGGTACGGAGTGATACTGAGGTACGGAGTGATACTGAGGTAGGAGTGATACTGAGGTAGGAGTGATACTGAGGTAGGAGTGATACTGAGGTAGGAGTGATACTGAGGTAGGAGTGATACTGAGGTAGGAGTGATACTGAGGTACGGAGTGATGCTGAGGAGTGATACTGAGGTAGGAGTGATACTGAGGTAGGAGTGATACTGAGGTAGGAGTGATACTGAGGTAGGAGTGATACTGAGGTAGGAGTGATACTGAGGTACGGAGTGATACTGAGGTAGGAGTGATACTGAGGTAGGAGTGATACTGAGGTAGGAGTGATACTGAGGTAGGAGTGATACTGAGGTAGGAGTGATACTGAGGTAGGAGTGATACTGAGGTAGGAGTGATACTGAGGTAGGAGTGATACTGAGGTAGGAGTGATACTGAGTAGAGGTAGAGTGAGTGATACTGAGGTACGGAGTGATACTGAGGTAGGAGTGATACTGAGGTAGGAGTGATACTGAGGTAGGAGTGATACTGAGGTAGGAGTGATACTGAGGTAGGAGTGATACTGAGGTAGGAGTGATACTGAGGTACGGAGTGATACTGGGTAGGAGTGATACTGAGGTAGGGGGCTTTGGGGATTAGGGGCAGCTGATCGCCCGCTGCTGAAGTTAGAGGCATGGCCTGGGTGGAAGAGAGAGGGGGGGAGACCAGCATGGCCTGGGTGGAAGAGAGAGGGGGGAGACCAGACTTTGTAGACCACAGAACCAGAACAAACACACACATGCACACCGTTTTACAAAAACAGAGAAATCCCTGTTTACAATAAAACGAACAGTTCCGCGTCCACCAAGGACCTCCCCATGCGACGCACACATGCACACACATACAAACGTACCGGTAGACCCACACACACACACACTTTCCAAAACTACAATCCCAGCAGCAATCTTATTAAATCACAGTGTGAGCATTCCACAAACGTTTCAGTTGATTAAACCTGGTCTCCTGGATACCGGAGGCTCCTGGTACACCTCTCTCTGTCTCTCTCTCTCTCTCTCTCTCTCTCTCTCTCTCTCTCTCTCTCTCTCTCTCTCTCTCTCTCTCTACACAGTCTTTCGGACCAACCAGCGGTCTTTGACCTTCTCCCACACAGGTCATTCCCTCAGTCAACTCCTACAGTAAACATTCTGTACTTTTACCCAGTATGATTAAGCATGTTAAGCTAAAACAACAAGCCAGGCCTCTGACCCCGACGTTTAGTGTCAACCAGGGCTAATCTACAAGCATGGAGCAATGTGCAGTCAACGTATTACAGAGTATTAAACAGGAGAGTGCGTGTATACGCGTAAGAAGCTCTATTCTAGAAGCCTCTAGAAGACTGACGGACACCGAGGGTGCTCGTTACTGAAACACAACGCTGCAGCAGTGTAGATTCCCCCTGTTAACACCGTATCCTCGATCTCTGGCGCGGGCGCACAGTGGGAATCAATGTCTACACATCAGCAGTTCCACCTGTCCTGTCGCGACGTTTGGTCGTTATCCTCTACAGAAACATTCGTATTTGACTTTGCCTGTATTATATTATATATAAGTGATCCGTTGTGGTTGTTTTTTTATAGTAATTACACAGTGCCAATGTGCCAAGAAAGATGATCAGAATAATAGGTTACTTTCATCTGCGTTACCTTGACGACACTGCAGGAAGCACGGTTTAGTGTCACTCATTCTAGTTTATGCAAAATCACTCCCAAGCTGGGCAGTTTGTTAGGGAGGAAGTATGTGTAGAGTCTGTGTATTTGTAAATATATTTGAGGGAGTATCTTTCAGTGTATGTGTGTATTTGCAGTCTGTTTGGCCTCATGTTAAGGTGAACGGAGGGACACTTTGAAAGGAGTTATTGGGGTGAAATAAAACAGGTCCGATTAAAAGTAATCCAAGAGAATCCTGCCGTGCTGGTATGACGTTCACTTGCCCCTTGCCATGGCAACAGCATGTTAGGGATCAGGGTTTAGCCCAGCTGAAGCTTCTGTCTGATGAGCTGGGCATGCCAAGTAACAAACCTGGAGTGGAGCCTGGTTCTGGGTCTGGGGTCAGTGGAGCCTGGTTCAGGTTCTGGGCCTGGGGTCAGTGGAGCCTAGTCCTAGTCCTGGTTCTGGGCCTGGGGTCAGTGGAGCCTGGTTCTGGGCCTGGGGTCAGTGGAGCCTGGTTCAGGTTCTGGGGTCAGTGGAGCCTGGTTCTGGGTCTGTGGTCAGTGGAGCCTGGTTCTGGGCCTGGGGTCAGTGGAGCCTGGTTCTGGGCCTGGGGTCAGTGGAGCCTGGTTCTGGGCCTGGGGTCAGTGGAGCCTGGTTCTGGGCCTGGGGTCAGTGGAGCCTGGTTCAGGTTCTGGGCCTGGGGTCAGTGGAGCCTGGTTCAGGTTCTGGGCCTGGGGTCAGTGGAGCCTGGTTCTGGGCCTGGGGTCAGTGGAGCCTAGTCCAGGTTCTAGGTCTGGGGGTCATGGGGCCTGGGGCCTGGGGCCTGGTCCTGGTTCTGGGATCAGTCTTTTATTGTGATACATGGTTGCTTGTACTGTCTTAAATGCAAGTCTATAGCAGGCTTGGCAGACTGGCAACACCCTCATTTATACATTACATTTACATGTATTCATTTAGCAGACACTTTTATCCAAAGCTACTTCCGAGAAAGAGCTTTACATAAGAGCATAGGTCACTGATCATAACAACGAGAAGCCAAACATGAAGCATATTTGTGAAAAGCAAATAAGTGCCAATGGGGAGAACCATAAGAGCATGTAGTTAAACAAGTTACAAATTAAACAACATGAACCTCAAAAGTGCAAGAGTGTACCTGTAGAAAAAAGCAAGCAACAATAATATAATATAATTGTACAAGAATTGTACGAGTACAAGAAGTTAAATCAGTTACAACTAACCAACAAGAGCAACAAGTCTCTCATTAAGTCATTGTGTTCCTGAAGGAAGCTAACATCAGGTCCAGCAAATCATTCCTAAACACCGTTCCTAAATACTCCTGGAACAAGTGCATCTTAAGCCTTTTCTTGAAGGTGGGGAGACAGTCAGTGTCTCAGACGCTTTTATCCAGAGCGACTTATGGCAAATACAGGAACATTCTCCCCAAGGCAAGTAGGGTGAAGTGCCTTGCCCAAAGACAAAACTTAATTTTGCAGGGCCGGGAATCAAACCAGCAACCTTCTGATTAATAGCCCGACTCCCTAACCACTCAGCCGTCTGAGCCACTGTTAGAAACTTAACAGGGACAGCAGATCTCCGTAAACCATCCACAGAACCACCTACTCACGCTGGACAATTGAGTGTCTATTTAAAGGACACAATAATCTTCAGGATTAAGGCTTTTCACAAGGATTACTTTTTTAACCAATACCACTGCATCTCCACACTGGTCACAACAGAGAAGATCTCCACACTGGTCACACCAGAGAACAAGCAGCAAGAGAAGGCAGCAGTACCACTACATCTCCACACTGGTCACACCAGAGAACATCTCCACACTGGTCACACCAGAGAACAAGCAGCAAGAGAAGGTAGTCTCCTGTCAGTTGGACACACTCAGACATGTGGCACAAGACTCTCTTCTTCAACATGTTAGGAACAAGTGGAAACTGGTAAGTCAGTTTGGATTTCCGTCTGCAAGAAGAAAAGACTCCAAAATGTTTTTGACAAATTCTGTAAAGTACTTAGGTTCACTGGATCAAATCAAGTGAAGTACTGGATGATTTGTGCCAACCGGGAGGCAAATCGAATTTACCTTTATGACTTTTGTTGTCGGTAATGGACTTTTGTAATTGACCCAGGATTGACCCAGGCAGATGAGTCCTGTGGAGAGACTAAAAGGATGAGGTCTTCCCAGATGGTACTCAGACGAAGGCTAATGTTAACTGGACGACATGACACAAACCTCATGTGTTTAAGACAATTGTTAAAGCAGACTACTATGTAAACACAAACTTGTCTCCTCTCCCCTCCCTTCCCTCACCCCCCTCTCACCCGTCCCAACTCCTCTCCTCATCTCCAGGGGAAGGTTCATGTTAACCGCATGAAATCACTCAAACCTAATGTGTTTAAGACAATTGTTTAATCAGCCTATGTAACCACACATGTGTCTTGCCTTCTCTCCCTTCCCCTGCTTGTGTTCAGTTATAAAACTCAGATTAAGGACAGAAATGAGAGACTACCATTGCTTTGCCAGTCGGTGTTCCTGAGCCTACTCCTCGTCATGGTGACTGTAGGCCTGGTCTACTCCACCCTACTCGTCCTACAGCCACTCAGCAGCCAACCCTGGTCCAAAGGCACCCCCTTACATCCGCAGTCTCTGACCAGTCACAACCAGGGAGAAACCATCGCGCCCTATGAAGTAGCCTACCCACAAACCTACCACTTTGTTCTGGACCAGTCACTGAGGCACGAGGCTCCCTTCTTGGTTCTGATGGTGCCGGTGGCTCCAGGTAACCTGTTATCCAGGCAGGTGATCCGCCGGACCTGGGGGAAGGAGGGCGTGGTTCTGGGCCGGGCGGTGCGTGTGTTGTTCCTGCTGGGCATGCCAGGCGGGGCAGGGGTGGAGAGGCAGCAGGAGCAGCTGAAGGTGGAGAGCCTGGAGTACCGGGATCTGCTGCAGAGTGACTTCCTGGACAGCTACTTCAACCTGACCATCAAGACCATGGTTATGCTGGAGTGGCTGAGCTCTCGCTGCCCCAACGCCTCCTACGCCATGAAGGTGGACTCGGACATGTTCGTCAACGTGCCCAACCTGGTCAGCATGCTGGCCGCCCCAGACACGCCCACCAGGAACTACATCACGGGCATTGTCCGGCTCAACAGCTACGTCGTCCGAGACCCCACCTCAAAGTGGTATATTCCAAGAACGATTTATCCCAGTTCTAAATTCCCGCCTTACCTCATAGGGAATGGTTATATTTTCTCCTTGGATCTTGCTGGGAAGCTAGTGGAAGCCTCCAAACAGGTCAGAGCCATTTACATTGAGGACGCCTACCTTGGGATGTGTCTGCATTACTTGGGGATTGCCTTGAGCGACCCTCCTAGCCCAGCCCTTTTCAAACTGTACCCCCCGTACAGGAACAGACGCTGTTTCTACTCCTCTGTTGTCATGACGCTCATGGACAGCGTCAATGATCTAAAGGCAGTCTGGAGAGACTTACAGATATTTGGATCAACCTGCTAAATGCTGCCTATTTATACACATACACACATACTCTCACTCTCTCTCTCTCTCTCTCTCACTCTCTCTCTGGATCTCTCTCTCTCTCTCTCACTCTCTCTCTCTCTATCTCTCTCTCTCTCTCTCTCTCTCTCTCTCTCTCTCTCTCTCTCTCTCTCTCACACACACACACACACATTGTAGCAAAAACACACACACCCCATCTGAACATGAAGTAGGCCTATTAGTCAACACTAGATGGCAGCAATGAATTTGGCATAAAAAGACTGCAGTCCTGTATGGAATCTAGTCTAGTCAAATGTTGTATTAGCTAAGTAAATACTTTAGGTATTTAACCGCAACAAATGCCTTTCAGCCAACCACTTTAATTAAAATATATTTTCTATGTTTTCTATCAAATATTTGAAGTTTTGTATATTGTTTACATTTGACAAGTGTTGTAGTGTGCATCTTGTAATTCACAGTAAGGGTTTCGATAGCACTTACGACTGCAATTTGTATAGCTTAATTGTCTAAACAGGAATATGAACTATACTGCTTTCCCTGTGTTTCGAATGGAAACCTTGCACTGATAAAGGGGAAAAGAAGCATAATGATCTTAACTGGTTTTGTTCAGAAGTTAGCCTACTTGGACACTATTATTTACACGTTATTTCGGTCCTTTGAGCATACTTTTCTCATAAAGCACATGTATGGAGGCATTGCGGAGTAGTCTATAGTATACTGCACTGCCACGAGTATTGTCTACTGCCTGGAGAGTACCATCTTCGTTCCACGATAGTGTTTACATTTACATAAGTGGATAAAACCAGGCGTTGTTTTTCTTACAGGCTGAGACGCTAACTTTTACTGGAAATGTAAACTTTTAATTTACAAGGAATATCCAAATGTTATGTATTTTGTGGATTCCCACAGTCGGCCTACATTATGAAAAAATGTCAACATATAATATACGGCCATTCTCAGTCCTTTGCAAGATAATAATTACTATAACTCCATGACAATGAACTGAACACGGATCTTACGCCCATCAAGGGAACGTATGATCTACGTCAGACGCAGGGGCGTTCCCGGGGCGTGACAGCGCTCCTCTGTAGCTCCATGTAGCTTACTGTATCGCTATAGCTCCATTGAAACTGCTTTCCAAGTGACAGAGCAATAGGAGAACCAGGAGGGAAACCAACTTAATAGAAACACGAAAATAATAGGACATTCACCTCTACAGCGGTACACGTAATTGTTTTAAAGGCGACACAGTTGTGGTCACTGACACCCAGTCGGTGGTTGAGAAGTCACTGCAAACTGACCCGCCGGGAGCGTTGGAAGGACTCGGAGAGAGCGCGCATCTGGGAGGGCTTCGAAAAGTAACCAAAGTTAGCCACAGGTAGCTCTCACGTCAAAGAATATCAAAGGGCAATGCGGATATCTCCGGCCGGAGATCAAGCTGCGTTTCAGTCCTAGTTCTTCGTGGGAAGATCAGTTCTCTTCATCGGATCGAAGACCTAAGCTGAAGGGACAACCATGTCCCGGAGAAAACAGAGCAAACCAAGACAGATCAAACGTAAGGGTCAATTATTTTGACATTCATTTCTAATCGCACGTTTACAGCCTACATTACAAATGAAAGGCTTGGTATTTTGCGTAATTATTGCTGTACAATTTCTTTTTTTTGTATCGATATTTTCCATCTGTTACCAAAACAATGGGCTCGTCACTTAAGTCATTAACCAGTTTAGTTATACTGTCTGTCTTAATTAATTTAGGATTTTTTACTAGCCTAAATTTATTTAAACGTTATCATTCAAGTTAATAGCTTATTTATGGTGTAGCTTAACTGTGAACTGCCTACCGATGAGTCAGGCAGCTTCAACCTGTCATGATTCATTGACATAGGCTACTATAGAGCATTAATTCCTGTAGTTATCTAGTTTTCCAAGTTTATTTGAATACGAATATGAGTTTAAAAGGCTGTTTGACCTCATAAGATGAACAACAGTCTAATAAGCAATTTCACAGTTATTTTTGTAACGGTGTGTAGGCCTATGCAGTGCCCCAGGAACTTCTCACGAGAAACATGCAGTTAAATAATAAATAATAAAAAAGTTAAATTTCCTTTGTGTTTTTAAAACCAAAAACCGTTTGTCCCATGGCAACTGAACTGTAGCCGTAGTTTCCTGTTTAATTCTGTTGTGAAAACGTCACTGTTCTCTGAAAAAGGCGATGTGAACACAGATAAACAGCGATCCGATCTCAACCGAGATAAGGATTAAAATTGGATCTTTTTTTATTTGTTTTCTGTCTGAGGCAGCAGTGAGGCTGGCGTTGCATTTTCCCCCGGCTTTTCAGTTCTCTTTGCAGAGATGGGGCGTCAGATACCGCGGCTGGCTGATCTCGCCTGCTGATAGTGGCCCACAATTGGATCTTTTTTCATCTATCCTTTTAACTCTATAATGCATCTGGCCGTCCGCTTGAAAGGGTTTTCGCTTCTGGTCTGGTGCTTGGTTGGTCTCCTTGCTTGACGAGCTCTTCCTGTTTATGAAACGCGTGAAGGTTTATCGCAACTGCATGATCTTACTGTTGATAAGATGATTAATACTTGAACCCATTTCTTTTTCTGCTTCTCATCTCTCTCTCTCTCTCTCTCTCTCTCTCTCCTCTCTCCTCTCTCTCTCTCTCTCTCTCCCTCTCTCTTACTCTACCTCTCTCTGCCTCTCTATCTCATCTCTCTCTCACTCTCTCTTTCTCTCTACTTTTCCCGTTTTCTCACACACACTGAGCTGTGCTGAGAAGTCGTTTTGCTCTGATGCCAGCCTGTGTTTTAGTTCTTCATCCAGAAAAGATGCCTCGCAATGATAAGCACAGTAGCAATATCTTGCAGATAGAGTTGAAAGACCTTCTTAAAAATAAAGCAAAGAACAATGCATTTAGAGAGACAACAGTCCCTAGGCCCTGCGTGTAAAGATCTTAACGTTTGTAGATAAATAGACCATATTGGTTTGTTATGGCCACATAAGGCAGCCCAGGATCATTAGCCAACTTCATAGGCAGTTCTTAAAACCACACAAGAGAGACAAGGCTTTTTTCCCGACATGTGGTTATGAATGGCCTGGCTTCTTGCGCCCCAGCTAAGGGTGCCCGTGTGGGTCACTTCCATGGCTGCTATCTGTTTCCCATAGAGGCCTATAGCAGCATGTGAGCTCCCAGGCTGCAGTGGGGGGATGGATCCCAGAGCCTGGACCTGATAACAGCACTGCACATTGGGCCTGCCTGTCTCTGGGGTGTCATGGCCTTTCTCTTTATCAGCCCTCCCCCCAGCCTCCCCTCCCCGACCTCCCTGACGTGGCACAGCCCAAGCCGCTCAGGCCCGGTCCCATGATTCTCTTGTGCCTTGGCAGACATTTTGATAGAGGAGTGTGTGTGATAAAGACGCCAGGCTTCATTACGTCCACCATGTTGTTTTGCAATGTCCACTCAAGCTAGCTATCTCTCTCTCTCTGGCTCTCTCTCTCTGGCTCTCTCTCACTCTCTCCTCTCTCTCCTCTCTCTCTCTCTCTCTCTCTCTCTCTCTCTCTCTCTCTCTCTCTCTCTATCTCTCTCTATCCCTTGATCTCTCTCACGCTCTCCTTCCATCTGTCATTTTCTATGTTTGGTCGTCATTATTGGTAGTGTACTAAAAGTATCATAAGTTATTAGTAGGTAATTACTTATTGCCCAAACCCTATGCCTGTAGCCCTTAGTATAGCTCAAATAACATACTACCATAGTTCAACGACCGAGTTTCAAATGAACCAGAAAGACAACGACACCGTTACTGAATCCTAACACAACACAACATATCCTAGTGCCGGCACTGCCATCGTCTTCTCCACAGGGCGGCTCACAGTCGGGTCTAGATGTTTGTCTGTGCCTGCGTCATCTTCCTCAGCGGTGGAGATCTCCAGCACAGATAGGAACCCTCCGTCCTAGATGTGGGGAGGCGATAAGCAGGCAGCAGGCGGCCCACCGCGCCTGGATCTCAGGGTTTGTATTCTGGCGGTTGAGATGGGAGGCTGGATAAGGAAGCAGCGATCGCCACCCCCCTGATAGGAGCGCGGCGAGCGTGAGACCGATGCAGGAGATGGCGACGGGCCGCGCATTGTAATTCTCGTCTGGATGCGCTCTCTCGTCCCCTGTCATGTTTCTGCGGTTGCAGGGGAAGGGGGGGGGGAGAAAGAGAAGAGAGAAGGTGTGGACGATAAGAGAAGAGCGTGGAGGAGCGGAGGAAGGGGAGAAGTAACGGACAGGATGTAGAAGCCAGAGGAGCGGGTGTGCTGGCTTGTGTTGTGGTGTGGGCCGGCTGGTTATTCCAGGAGCTCGCTCGCTTGTGGTGTGGGCCGGCTGGTCATTACAGCAGCTTGCTGGCTTGTGTTGTGGGCCGGCTGGTCATTACAGCAGCTTGCTGGCTTGTGTTGTGGGCCGGCTGGTCATTACAGCAGCTTGCTGGCTTGTGTTGTGGTGTGGGCCGGCTGGTCATGACAGCAACTTGCTGGCTTGTCTTGTGGGCCGGCTGGTCATTACAGCAGCTTGCTGGCTTGTGTTGTGGTGTGGGCCGGCTGGTCATTACAGCAGCTTGCTGGCTTGTGTTGTGGTGTGGGCCGGCTGGTCATGACAGCAACTTGCTGGCTTGTGTTGTGGGCCGGCTGGTCATTACAGCAGCTTGCTGGCTTGTCTTGTGGGCCGGCTGGTTATTCCAGCAGCTCGCTGGCTGTCCTCTAGCCTCAGCCAGATCTTCAGAGATGAGAAGGCGCTCTGCTGATCCGAGGTAGATAACCAGCAGAAGATCCTCGGGGCCGATAGGGGCTGTGCTGGCCTGCAGATCAGAGGTAGATAACTGGCAGAAGATCCACAGATAAGCCGGCTGCTCATGCTGTGGTGACATCACTGATAAAGCTCAGGGGTGAAAGGTCAGCATTAATAATGCAGACGCATGGCCTCCCTCCCACGGCCCCCCACCGCCAGCCGTGACTATGACGTCCGTGAACCCCGTGCTTATCGTGTCGGTTTGTCGTCGGGAAAAGTTCATTCGGTCTGAGATGTTTGGGATTGTTGTTTGGGGCAGAATGGAGGGTTTCTGTTTGGCACTGTAGAATGCATAGTTGTTATCTGTTTTCGTATTGCATCTGTTTGAAGTTGTCTGAAAAATAGCTTGTGCTTAGTGTTGTAGATGTTGTAGAATGTCTCCATAACTTCACTTTCCTGGGTCACGTGACAGCTTTATTGCCATACAATGAGAGAATAATTTATGCCGTCCACACACACACACACACACACACACACCACACACACACACCACACACAAACACACACACACACACACACACACACAAACACACCCTCCGTCTCCTAGCGCCTTGGTGGCTTTTTCCCTTGTGTGTTTTTCTTTCTTTGTTCTGCTTTTAGCTCGATGTGAACTTTTGATAAGCCCTGGGGCCCGATCTGTGGAGCTGATAGAGATGGGCCTGGCTGATTCCAGCTGTTATCAGGCAGGAGCAGGCAGGAGCTGGTCCTCCACAGACAGAACCAGCACCGCGTGGAGGAGCACAGCCCACACCCCGGCAATCAGTTCCACCTCTAATGTGATTAATGTTGTTGTATAATTAGGTGATAGGTGTGAATGCAGTGCTCTCTCTCTCTGTCTCTCTCTCTCCTCTCTCTCTCTCTCTCTCTCTCCTCACATCTCTCTCTCCTCTCTCTCTCTCCTCTCTCTCTCTCTCTCTCTCTCTCTCACTCTCTCCCTTCCTCGTTCTGCCTTATTTTCCCCTCATCTCCCCCCTTTCCCTAACAAGCATTGTCGTTGATTAATTTAATTAAAACTAATACCACATATTACTTACTCCCTCCAGATTTCGTGTTAGATAGCTTTTACACGCGCGGAAATGTTTGTGTTCAATAATTATCTCTAGGGTGGTTTTTTGGGGGGGGTGCTGGGCGGTAAAAATGAAGAGCAGAAGTTTTCTGCAGCTGTGAGAGAAGAAAAAGTCGAGAGAGAGAGAGAGAGAGAGAGAGTGAAACGGCTAGCGTCAGCAGAAGACAGTTGATTCCAGGGTGTGATATTAGATGGTGGTTGATATGTCTTTGAATGTGGCCTCACCAGCAAAGACCCTGCTAGCACTGCAGTTCGGGGGGAGGATGTTGTCTTTACGGACGGGGCTGTGTGTCGGCGTTAGTTTCGAACGCATTCCTCAAACAGGCGTCATTAGCAGTATTCGTAGGCGGAGGTGGGTACCCTGGCTCTGTCCTCACCCTCAGCGCTGTGTTTGGGTGGAGGGGTGGTTACACAGGAAGAGCTGTCTCTGTGTGGTGTGTTTATGAGTTATTACACCTTCCTGCTATTTACCAAAGGGGGGCGGCTAGCAGGCCCGCGGGCGAGGCCTGAGTTATAGCGCTCGGGCCCACGGACCCTCACAGTTGCTGTAAACTGTTTCACCTTTGACCTCCGAGTGTAGCGCTGAGACAACACAACACCCACTGACACAGGACCCACTCTGGGGAAAGCTGTTGACTTTGGCTGTAATTGCCGCGGCTCTGTGTGTGTGTCTGTGGGGTGTGTGTCTGTGGGGTGTGTGTGTGCGTGTGCGTGTGTGTGTGCGTGTGTGTGTGTGTGTGTGTGTGTGTGCGTGTGTTGTGTGTGTGTGTGTGTGTGGTGCGTGGTGCGTGTGGTGTGTGTGTGTGTGTGCGTGTGTGTGTGCGTGTGTGTGTAGGTCTCAGAAGTGCCGGGGAAGCTTTCCCATCAATAGACACTCACTGTAACCACGGTAACCAAGCCCCCCAAAACCAAACAGCAGCTGGGACCCCTCCTCCCCACCCCACCTACTCACTTTGTCCAGGTCATAAATGGGTTAATATGTTTGCACTAATCGTAATGAGTAACACTAATAAGCGTTTTTCAGAAGCAGTGTACACAACACAAAACCGTCGAATGACCTTTCAAAAAGACACTACACACTAAATATGACTGGTGTCTGTAAACTGTCCATGTCAGAGAGATTTGTGGTTTCATAAATCAAGGCCATAACTCAGGTTTCGGACAGTATTTGAAAACAGTTTAGAGAGAGCCGTGAAGAGGGGCAGATCAGCCTCCAGGTGACCTGGACTACAGGACGGGAGGAGAAAATATAAACAACTTCATCCAGACTTATTATCTCACGTTAATACATCGTCATGAATTCATCAGCTACAGCTGGTCTGGTGGGACACGAGTCTGTCACTCTAGAACATCTAGCTCTAGAAGCGGAATGGTCAGACTCTTCCTCCAGTTGCTCAGGGGACAGTATGTGTGTGTGTGTGTGTGTGTGTGTGTCTCCGTGTGTGTGTGTGTGTGTGACACTGTTATGACAAGGCCCCCCCCGTCCTGCGATAAGAGAAGCCATTTACTCCTACTGTGTTAAGCGCTGTGTTCCTGGGTGTAAACGTGCTTAGGTAAACACGGCGGGCCGGGAGAGGAGGCGGGGGGGCGGGGCGGGGGGGGGGAGAGGGGGACTCTGCCCCCGGCCGTTACTGAGATACCGGTGGAACACGGAAGGGAGTGTTCTTGACCCGCTGCGATGACACGCCGGTACGTCTGTCACTGCGGGACGTCCGGCTCCAACGCTGTTGAACCCGGGCTCACCTGACACGGGACATGGACACGCGCACGCACACCGGATAGGAGGACACACACACACACCATGCGTGCACGGTACACACACACACACACAGGACGTGCGCGCACATCCATCTGCGGGACGCACACTTTTCTTTTATGTAGCCCAGACACAACTGAGTACAGTAGCAACCTAGCCTCAGGTCTTGCTGTTGAGGGTGTGTGTGTGTGTGTGTGTGTGTGGTGTGTGTGTGTGTGTGTGTGTGTGTGTAATGTCCAGGTATGGCTGAACTGGGAGGAGATGATAAGAACAGCTCGGCGTCATAGACAAAGGTCCAGAAAGATGAGCTGGCAGACTGGCCTCCAGGGAGACACTCTAACAGAAGAGGTCTAGACCAGCGGCTCTCGCCTGTCTGTCTGCCTCTCTGTGTGTCTGTCTGCCTCTCTTGTGTCTGTCTGCCTGCCTGTCTGTCTGCCTCTCTGTGTGTCTGTCTGCCTCTCTGTGTGTCTGTCTGCCTGCCTGCCTGCCTGTCTGCCTCTCTGTGTGTCTGTCTGCCTCTTTGTGTGTCTGCCTGTCTGCCTGTCTGTCTGCCTGTCTGTCTGCCTGTTTGGCAGGATACGCCCATGCTGGCTTTCATGTGGAGCCACCTTCTCAGGCCCTGACCCTGAAGGGTTGTGTCAGAGATCCAGGACTTCACAGTCACACTGGCCACCTGAGCTGGAACTAGTCATACTTAATCACCGTCTGCCAGCACCACGAAGGTGAAATGATCTCTATTCTCCCTCCCCTCCCTCCTCTCTCTCTCCCTCCCTCTCTCCCTCTCTCCTCTCTCCTCCTCTCCTCTCTCTCTCTCTCTCTCTCTCTCTCTCTCTCTCAATCTCTCTCCTTGCCATTGTACATCAAGTTCACATTCACGTCCACTACTTAGACTATCCAAACGGCTGAGCGTGTGACGCCTCGTCAGTGCACCAGTTACAACCTGAAGGGTATTTAGTGTGGCTAGCCTGCGACAGCCCCCGCTGACTGGCTGTGTTCCTGGTGTGTAGACTTAGCAGCAGCCACGGCAACGTTGACCATCCTCCTGTTTCTGCTCTTCTGAAAGCCTCCGTCTAACCCCGCCATCTGCTCCCTCTATCTCCATCCTCTCCCTTTCTCTTCGTCTCTGTTGTGTCTCTCTCTCTCTGTTTTGTGTGTCTCGATTCTCTCTAGCGCCTTTCTCTCCATCGCCGCTCTGGCCATCTCGATGCTCTCCATCGCTTTTCTCTCCATCTGGTCTCTCTGCCCCTGTTCTGTCTCTCCATGCTTCTTCTTCTTCACTCATCCTCCTCCCCGCCCCTCTCTCACTTTTATTTGCTTTCCCACCGGCTTCCCTTCTTTTCCTCTGTCTCTCTCTCTCTCTCGCTCCTTCTGTCTCTCTCCTCTCTCTCCCTCCTCTCCCTCCCTCTCTCTTCTCTCTCCCTCCCATCATCGCTCTCCTCCTCTCTCTCTCTCTCTCTCTAATAGAGCTGCAGACCAGGACCGGAGGGCTGCAGGGGGTGGAGAGTGACTATGCGGGGACTTGGAGAAAGGGCGT
This sequence comes from Mallotus villosus, assembly GCA_903064625.1. NCBI lineage: Eukaryota > Metazoa > Chordata > Actinopteri > Osmeriformes > Salangidae > Mallotus > Mallotus villosus. The sequence goes on along the minus strand of CAEFZP010002310.1, from coordinate 6,166 downwards.
AGACAAGGTAAGCGGCGACTACGTGAAGGGCTCGGCGTCATACGGTCACCTCGACTCGGGTCTCAATAATTCACACGATGGCTATACCCTCCTGTTGCGGCGTCAATCATTCTCTGGGGGGCGCAGGGACAGTGAGAGTAAGCGGGGATCTTTAGTATCTCTGCTCGGATTCTCAAGCTCGGAGACCTGGCACAGTAGAGCAGGCTCGTGCAGAAGGAGAAAAAAAAGCATCTAGCTCGTAGAATCGCTCTCGGTCTCTCCTCTCCCTCCTCTCTCTCTCGTCTCAATCATCAGATCTCGCAAGGGGGGAACGCAGAAATGAAAGAAAAGAAAAAGAAAAAAAAAAGGAGAAATAAAAACTAAACATGCAACTCACTCTCGTCTCATCTTTCCTCTCTCTCTCTGGCTCGGATTCACTCCCTCCGTTACTACCGTCTCACTCGTCGTCACCGGTCTGCGACGCGACTTCTCTCGTCTATCTCTTCTCAAGGTCATTCATCTTCTTCTATGGCTCTCTTTGAACCCTCTATCTCTCTCCCAAAGCTAGTCCTCACTCACATCACTCACTCTCATCCTTCTATCTCCGTCCCTCATTCCTCCGTGCAAAAGCCCCCGTCTCTGTCCCGGGGGGGCCCCTGGCACCTCCCTCCCCCTCCCCCCCCTCCTATCTCTCCTCTCTCGGCCGTCTCCCCTCCCGTCTCCACCCCCCCCCCGCTCGCAAGGAAAGAGGATCTCACCTCTGTCGCCAGCCAGACAATCCAGGCCCCAGTGAGCCAGGTCTTGACGGTATGTAATTGTGGAAAGTTGAACGGGCCCCATTACAACACCAACAGCTGTGCTGGTGGAGGCCGGATAAAGCTGTGATTAATGGTTTCAGATAGCGCTGCCCGCGCCCAATACTCCAGCCTCTCTGCCCTCCCCTCGCTCCCTCTCTCCCCCCCAATTTCATTCCTTCCTCCTGCCCACCGCTGGTGCTCGTCTCCCTGCGCGCTATCTGCTCTCTATTCCACTCCTAATTTCCATCCTGCGACAGATAATGATGGAAATACTACTGACCTTCATAGTAGCTGACTGATTAAAGTTCTGCTTTCTTGCTATACCATATAAATTATGTTTTTTTTTTTTGTTTTCTCACTTTTTTTTCCTTCCTTTCTTTCTTTCTCCTCCTTCTAGCTTCTCCTCTCTCTCTCTCTCTCGCTACTCTCTCTTTCTCCTCCCTCTTTCTATATCTCCTCCGATCTCTCTCCACCTCTCGCCCGAGCCCATTCCTCCCCCTGTTCCCCGCCTCCCCACCCCTCGCCATTCCACCCTCTATCTTGAAAGGGTGGGGTCGCTGGAGAAAAACCTCTCCTTCCTTTAATTTCCTCTCTTTCTCTTTGTGGGCTCTTTGTGGTCTGTTGGAGAAGGGTGGGGGGGGGAGGGGGGGGGGGCTGTATTAGGAGAGCCATGGCTGTGTAGCAGGTGCCGTGAGGGCTCACGAGATGGACTGGGTGGGAGAAAGCAGCCGTAGAACATGTTCCAGAACAGAAACACGAGTGGCACAGGCTTCTTTCCTCCGTCCTTCCCCAAGGTCTGCAGAAGGCGTCAATAACCAACCAAAAACCCCCAACACCCCTAAAACCCCAGACAACCACCCCCAACCCCCCCCGTCAAATCCAACAACACCCTCCAAATTCTCCGCCGCTTTTATCGTCCTACGGGGGGGGGGTAGGGGATTCAGAAACAGGAGAGATATAGAGCGTGCATAGTCGTGTCATATTTTGTCAATTGGACATTACAACCACCCTACACTCACTTATTTTATTCTCACCAGTGCATCTGGAACCTTCACACCCCCCAAATATTAGTTGTTGGTGTTGGGGTGCGGGTGGTGTGGGTGTGTGGTGTGTGTGTGGTGTTTGTGTGTGTGGTGTACAGCAAAAAGCACTAGGAGTTCCAGTCCTTCCAGTCGAAATGGATGCTTTTTAATCGGGTTTTTTGGGTATCGTTCCAGGTTAGATACAGGGGAGATCTACCCTAGGATACGCTCCACAGACAAATCCCTAACCCATTTACTTTTCATCCACATTCTCCTTTCTCTCTCTCTCTCCTCTCGAGATCTCTCTCCTATCCTCTCTCTCTCTCTACTCTCTCTACGCCTCTCTCTCTGCCTCTCTCTCCTCGCTACAACTGCATTTCCTCCACACACTTCCCTTCCTTCCCTCTCGACCTCCTCCTCCAAAAAGCGAAAGAAAAAGAAGAAAAAAAAAAAGAGCACTGCTCTTTCTTCTTCCTCTTCCTCTTTTTCTCCTCTTTCCACTGTGTCCCTCCAACGACTGCTTTCCTGGATCAGAAATACGATGATGTCACCTTACAACACTTCCTGTCTGTTTTGCCCTGCCGTCCTGCTGGCCTGTCTGTCTGACTATCCCCTCTCCCCTCCCTGTATCTTCTGGGTGTTTGCCTGTCTCCCTGTCTGGTCGACAATATTAGACGTAGTCTTATTGACATTGGCAGACATGTAGCGGACATGCAGACAGAAGAGACGAGACAGACAGACAGAGCAGACATAAAGAGACAGACATACAGACTAAAGAGACAGACCGACTAGACAGATCAGACGACCGACATACAGACAAGACAGACATAGAAGAGAACAGACAACTGACAGACAGACAATACAGAGTGGCGGTTGGGAACTGAACATCAGATTTAACACAATTCTATTTGTTTTCGTGCCCCAGTAACGGTGTGAGACCTTGATAGATTAACACAATCTAAAATTTCTTCTTTTCTCCCTCCCTCGCCATCCCATACCCCGAAAAAAAACTTCAAAACGTCGTCTTATTTTCTCCCAAAGGGTCACCTGAAAACCCTCCGCATCAGACCCTCCCATCCGAACTGCACCTAAAAATGTTCCGTCTCCTCCTCCCTCCACTCCCTCCCTCCCATCCCTCTGGTCCCTCTCCTCCTCTTTCTCTCGTCTTCTCGTTCGGCTCTCCCTCGAAATCACGGTCGAAAAAGGGCGGTAACGCACGGAGAAGAGAAAGGCTAGAGAAAGGAAAACCTCGGTGGGAGAGGTGGCGGGGTAGGGGGATCATGGTCTTCTTTCGGGGGGGTCGGAGGGGAAGGTGCATGCGGGGGGAGGGTCGCGGATCACAGGTCTCCAAGGGTCGTAATCGCCCAAAGGGGGTAAAGGTTCACCTGCTCAGGGCGCCTCCGAAGGAGCATCTCGAAGTGAAAGAATCACCGATCTTCCGTCGTCGACAAAAGTCCTCAAGGCAACAAGGGCGTCACATCTTCATTCGATCAAAAAGCAGCCAAATGGGCAGTGCGGGTTCTCTCCGATCTCGTCTCTTCTCCGGGGTCTCTGGCTCTGTCGTGAGAGAGTTGACAGTGGTAGTATCGATAGTCTATGATCGAAATTGTTTATATGTTTTCATCTCCCGTCTGTAGTGCCGGGGTCGCCTGGAGGCTGATCTGCCCCTCTCAAAGCTCACGGCTCTCGTCTCCATACTGTTTTCATTCAAATAACTGTCGCTAGCAATACCTGAGTTATGGCAGTCACACGACCGTTGGGATTTAGGAAACCAGTTGCAAGATTAAAAACTAATGCAAAGGCTTATAAGTGAGCTAACCCTCACTTCAAATATCTTTCCAACCATGTGATGTCCTTTTACCAAAAGAAGGAAAACAAAAAGGGGGGCGGATTTCATGCAATAACGCACCAAGGCTGACAGGCTGTCAGTAGAAGGGATCCCGTGTTCTTAACTGACCCTTAGCAGGCAGCAGGAGGAACAGTTATGCAGACGGATGAGGCAGTCATCTTATCTCTACTGCATGACCCCCTAAGGGGCAAAAAATACAAGGGGGCACAAGTAACGGGACTAATTTGTGTCAGCGGATGAGTCCGCATAGAGCGGTTGATCGCGTAGCAGTAGAGCGGGGGAAGGGCAGAGGATGATAGAGGTGATCGGCTCGCGATAAGAGGGTAGAGAGCTAGCGAAACGAATCAAAGCCAAGTACGTTGCACCTTGTCGATAAAGAAGCCCATATAAGGGCATGACTAGTGTTGTGGGTATGAAAGAGAAATTGATATCAAGGTATCTATTCGTCAGGTGGTTTGTTCACTGGCGTCCGCCAACCATCTACGGCAAAAAAAGACGAAAAAGCCTCTGGTGTGTTGGGTCACTCGGACGGGAAAAAGACATTATAATCTCGCTCACCAAAATGCCTAGGAACAAAAAAGTGCAGAGGAAGAAGAAAATTACACAAAATAGCCAGAGAGCAAGCAGGAATAATTCGAGGACGGCACCGAACTGCCTGATATACAAATAATGTGACAGAAGTGGCTGAAATTCAAAAGGATTGCCATATGGTAGGGCGTTTGGTTTTTGCCTCAGAAAGTGGTGTTGCTGTAATTTGTTTCTTATTCTTGTTGGAAAGTGTTAAGTCATTTATTAATTCTGGTGGAAAGGAGGGAAGGATTGGGGGGGGGGAAACACCCCGCCTTCACCCTTTTCTTCCCTCCCGTTTTTCTCCTTCCTTAAGGCCTGGAGACACGAACCGTCCCGTACTACAACGTGGTCGGCGCCAAGCGTTTTTGGGTTATTCTTTTTGTGGTGGGTGGCTCGTAGTTCATGAAGTCGGGCTGTTCTGTCGTCTCGGAAATACCATGGCTTTCTGTTAGGGAATTGGACCTCAATTTATAAAAAAAACCCCTTTCTCTTCCTCCCTCTCACACACACAATACAAACCCCCTCACCACACTCACACAACAGCACACACACACACACCCAAAAACCTCGAACCCTCATGAGGCGAGCAGTGTTAGCTGTGCAGACAAAACCTGTAGGGTGGGAAGACCAGGCCTCATTCTGAGTCCTACTGTGTGGAAACAACCAACATGGTACAGTCTCAGGGGGGCGACCAACACCAGCACAAAAAAGAAGCGGAGAGCAAAAAAAAAAAAAAAGAAGAAACCGGGGGTTGTTTCCGTGGTGGGGGTTACGACATTCTTAATATGCGGTTGACCGGAAGTAATGGTAAATTGGTTTAGTATTGTGTGCAGTGCGTGTGTGTGGTGTGTGTGAGCTTGTCCGGCGTAGGAGAGACAGGCGAGCTTGACCCTGCTTTTAACATGAGAATCACTACTGGCTCCGTGCTGTCAGGAAACGAGATAACTCAATCTGTCGCATCCTCATAGCTATCATACATGAGAAGTTAGACGATACTAGCGAGAGATAGCCTTTCCAGAGAGAGATCTCTCTCTCTCTCGCTCTCTCTTCTATGTCTCGGTCTCGCTCATAGCTCATCTCTCTAGCTCTCTCTCTCTAACTTCTAGCTTTCATCTCTCTCTATCGATCTCTCGTTCTGCTCTCTTGCGCTCGGGTCTCTCCCCCTCGCGCTCTCTCTCTCTGCTCGTCTGCTCTCCTCTACTCTACTAGCCTCGTTCTCTCTCTCTATCTCTCTGTTCTCTTCTCTTCTCTCTCTTCGGCGCTTCTTCTCTCTCTCTTGTCGTTCGTCTTCTTTCGCTCTCTCTGGCTTCCTATTAGGGAGTATGGCGATATCCGCTCTATACCTCGAGAGAGTAGCGAAAGAAGAGATTCTTCCTTTTATTGGTCCTACTTTACCTCCTTACCCTTAGACCTTGTTTCTAACGTACGGTCACCTTTGTGGCCATTGGGGGCCGTCTACCCCCCACCGTCAATGTCAGGTTGCCTCTCCTCGGACCAAAAACAGTGTTTTGTTTGTGTGTGTTTTGTGTGAGGAAAGAGAAAAAAGTGAAACAGGGTATTGAGGGGAAAGTACGTGAGGATCCCCTGCCCCATTATTATTACCGTAGTACCGCTTCAGCCTAACCACCGTACCTGACGCAACCCCCCTTCCGCCTCCCTCCCCCCGGCCCGCTCCACCAGGAGTGTGCCCCCACCCCAGTATATTATTAGCCTGCACATGTCCCCTCCCCTGAAGTAAGAACTCTGCTGTAATCTAATCAAGTGTTATCAGCCCCTACCCCCCCCCTTTCTGAGCTGGGCCGAGCGGGGGTGGGGGGAAAAGTGGGCAGGGGGGGCAAGGCAAAGGGGGGGGGGGGCCGTGGCGCCGTGCTCCCCCTCCTGATAAAGTTCATCACAGTTCACAATCCATGATGAATGTTCAACAAACCCGGCTGGGTGGAAGAGGATGT